>CM070522.1:23529222-23723907 GCA_036346375.1 Guadua angustifolia
TTTGGTTTGTTAATTACGTATTCATTGATTACCTCCAACCGCTTTCAGCTTTTTCAGCCTGATTTCACTACACGTGCAGTCTACTCATGGGCTTATTTAACTTATGTATTCGGTAATTATCTTCTCATAGTGAAATTAGTTGTGGAATACCGAAAGTATCCATCACCTTTCGAAGTAAAAAGTAACAACACCGCTTTTAGCTTTTTCAGTCCTATTGGACAGTACGTTGCCAGCAGCATTCTTAACCTGATTTCAGTATTCGGGGCAGCGTGTTGCCAAATTGGCCTAGGAAAGCTACTGCTAGCCTGTTGTCAAATCGGCCTGAAAAGCTGAGGCGGCAACACGATGCCTATTGATTTCTCAGTTCGATTAGTCACATCTGCTTAAAAAGGTGACGAGACGTGACGCCCACATAGCGACAAACAACACACCAACTATCTCAGAGTGAAGTAACAACATCCTGCAACCTACCGTTTTCTCCGACCAAAACGACAACACGCTGCAGTCCGCTTTTTTAGACCTAAGTGAGATATAAAACTACCCACCACCCAAGCAGCCTTTCTTCCCAACTTCAACCTACACCCCATTGCAATCACAGACTGAGGAGGAAGCTCAAACCGTGGGAGGGGTAGTTGGGGAATACTATAAAAGGCCAAACCACAGACATGCATACACAGTTCCCACTCACACTTCACCATGGCTAGATTCTCTAGTAGAGCATTCACGTGGACACCAGATATGAGCACTACAGCCCTTCATTACACGTTGAAGGTTACGAGTAATGGGAAGGATGATCCATTTAAGGAGGAGAACTATAACATCCCAAAATTTGTTTTTAATATTATTTTATTGTTATTTGTGTATTTTGTGATTTTTCTCGATTTATAGATTTTTTTAGATTTTATTTGGATTTATTTCAAATTATTGGCCTTTTTAGAAAACTAATTATATATAGATAAAATTAATATAAAGTTTGACTAAAAATATTTTATTTGAGTTTGAAATGTCTTAAAGTATTTTTGAGAATTTTTTCTAGAATTTTTCCGCTATTTTTAGTGCCTTTATTAAATCAATTTATTTTTAGGAATTATTTTAAAAATAAAAAACCTTTTGGAAATCCTAAATAGTGTTGGGCTAGGCCCATCACTGTGCGCTGTGGTTGGCCCAGTCTGGTCTATTTTTTTAAAAGGGCGAATGCTGGTCGTTGGATCAAATCGGACGGTGGAGGTTTGATAATGTCGATGAGAACCCTAAGGTTTTGTGACCGTATGATCATGATCTGGCAATTCGGTGGGGTCATGTTGGTTTTGGTCTAACGCAGCTGCAGCTGTTGGATTTGAGACACGTGTTGGGTTAGGATTCCACCACGCCGCGTGCGACGACAACCGTTGGATGAACACGTGGACGGCGGGATGGGCTTCATCTTTGTGTCCCTGGAGGACTCTGAGTCCACCACTCCGTCACTGCTGCGTTGATTTGGGGTTCAGGTTGAGCACATTTTCTGGCACTATTTAAGGCTAGGCGAGTACCCTGAGGTTTGTCGTGCTACGACACGTCTGGTTCCATAGCTAGCATTATCAGACTTGCTATGTGCTCGCCGTAGTTGCTAGGAGGCTGCCACAGTTCTTCACTGATTACATCGCCGTCACGTGGATTCCGTCGATAAAGAAGATCATCAGTGGGTTTGTCTCTTTTTGCCGCATCGAATCAAGGGGAAGATGTTGCTGTTTGGTCATCGGAGCGTTGCACCGCCATCATCGTCTCCAACACCGGTGAGTTTTCACCGCCGCATTGCCATCATCGGGGGTTGAAGCTTCTAGACCATTGGATCTACCACGAACATACGAGATTAAGCCACGAGGATGCATCAACAGTAATCTGCAACGTAGGTTTTGGTCGTTATATTTTAGATCAACGCTTGGGATCTTGCCGTGGGTAGCATCTAGTAAATTGTTGACACGTGTCAGGCATGAGAGTCTAAGGCACTGTGCACCGAGTGCACGGTGGACCGACCAATGTGGTGAACCAAGTCCATAGACCGAGGTAAGGTGGCAAGCGCTGATTGGTCCAAGACGGTGCTAACGACATGTTGATGCAGTAATTAGGTTTTTTTAAAAGAAAATATTTCAGCTAAAATTTAAAATATGTCTGAGGTCATGCTGATATCATAAAGTTGATTTTTTAGTATAAAAGTAATTCGGTTTATTATTTTAATTTCAATTTTCTTATTTTTAATTTTTGAACCTTCCGAGAACGTGTTCTCCCTCATACGAGCTCCGATTGAGGTGATTCAAATTTCTAAAAATTCATAAAATTGAGATCTATTTAATGGTGAATTTTATTTTATTTTAGGAGTTTATTTTCTCTCTATTTCATTGTTTATTTGCTTTTCTCTTTTGATTCATGTAGATGTTGAATTGTGTGACATATCTGAGAAAGATCCATCAACTCAAGGCCAAGGTCTAGACCAAGAATAATGGCTTTTCTAAGGTAAGTTGTGTTTTGATCATATTGAACCCTTGTTTATAAAATCACTATATTGTTTTTACCTTATTACATATTATTTCACGTATATAACTATTTCGATTAAATTGGGACTTAGTTAATATACCTTTTGATTTATACCCTACCTTGTCATTTGTGTGCCATAATCTATTATCACTCTAAATTGGTTCACTATAGTTGATTAATATTAAAATCAACATGGGACGGTTAGAACGTACTAGTATGCTTAGTCATGCCACGTCATCACATGTACTTGTATCATTAATATTTAATCTTGACTAATGGAATATAGAACAATGTTATGAACTTGTGTGTCATGTGTGATCATACAATGAGAGTTGTTGCGGCGATGGATGTCACGCAACGATGTTCAATTGTTGAGTTGATGGCATATGGTGTTTGGTAATCAACTAGGGTAGTATTCACTTAGATTGGGGCAAGTGGCAAGAGGCAAGTGTGCCAAGGTGGGCCCGATGGGTAGAGGGTATGTAGGAGTCTTGCTTCGTTCATCCTAAGGACTTAACCTTGTAAGCCTTTGACCTGAGTCAATCATGTAACCACATGTCTGGTATGGGACAGCTTTAGCTGATTAATTTGCAATGTCTTAGCTTTGATACTATCAATGGTAGTGTGAGTCCTGAGTTATGTCAACTCATATGGCGTAAGAGGGGGGTCCTAGATGTGGTAACCATTCCCACCAGTGTTAAAACCATATCTGATAGTATCAGGTTAAGATGATGCATTGAAAAGGCTTTGTCATGATCTCTCTGTCGACACACCAAAGGAAGTGTGTTAATCGCGTGGTAACAAGAGATGATCCTGTTGTGTGAGTAAAGTGCATAATCTCTGCAGAGTGTAAATCTATTCGGATAGCCATGCTCACGGTATTGAGAATTGTTCAGGAATTAGAGTCAAGGGTTAGTTTAATAAAATAGAAACTGGATGGGATGGCAGGTTGCCATATGGAAGGTTGGAAATTTGACTTAGGAGTGGAAAACTTAGTTTATTTGGAAAATCTAAAATTATTAATTATTGTTATTTGTTTTACTATCTTTTCAATCTATTTATTGTAATTGTTCATCGATACTGCTTTGCTGTAAAATAGCCATGTTAGCCATTCTTTTGGAATAAGCCTTGCATATAGTTATATAGAATTGCATTCTGTGCACAACTTGTTGAGTGTTTTAAGTACTCATCCTTGCCAACTACAACATCACCAGTTAAGGAGTCTACATCAGCTTGGAGGTGGAACACCAAGAAGAGACGCATGCTAGGGTGCGAGCCTTGTCAGTTGCCTATGGTATACTAGGAGGCTTATCTACGTTTTCATTTCGCTACAGTTTAATTTGTTACTCTGCTTGGCAAGGCATAGTCATGTAAGTTGGTGATAAGGTCATTCAACTAATAATAATTAATATATGATGTCTTTTATCTTGTTTTCATTGAGTATGATTGTGATATTTACCGATGTTGAACATGTGTGCACTAACATGATCCTGGACTAGTGCAGTATATACAGAGGGTCCAGATTTGCATATTTAGGTCCTAACAGAGGTGGTATCATAGCCATACTGACTGTAGGTTTTGGCCCTAAATAGTTTAGTCATCTCTTTAGGACTTTCAAAATTAGTTTCTAAACTAAAAGACCTAATCTAAAAGAATAATGTTTTCTTGACTTTTCTCATTCTTCTGTTCTTTCCCACTTCTACTAAAATTTCTTTCTTTTACCTCTGCTGGATTGAGTTGAAACCTTATCTGAGCTGTCTCTAATAGAAAGTGATGTGCCACACTTTAGGAGATGGCATCGAGTGCCTGCTGCTACCCTAATGATCATGAAGGAAGGAATCATCAAGCTCAAGGAAGAGTGGATCGATGAAGTGTTTCAGGAGCTAGAAGACCCAGTGCTTCGAGTAGCCAGTTGAGACTCATGTGTGGGAGTTGCATCTGTTATGATAGGATTGTCGCTCATATAGGTGGTAGTATTGTGTGCTTAGGTCGAATTGGTTCTTCTTGATTGTTGAGTGTGTAGTATGTGTTGCATAGCTCTTAGACTTATATAAGCAATCATACCAAGTTATTATTTTTGATTGCTTAAGTTGTTGGGTTAAACCTATCTCCTCTGCAATAGGATCCCTGCTTCTTACCTATGCTACTTCCCTCTTCCCTAACCCCTATGGAGCAATCAAGTGGATGGTTCAAGTTGGTGAAAGCAGCGAAGTCAGTAGAAGTGGAAATCCACTCAGTGAGGACCCTAATGATGAATCTGCTTTTCAACTGTTAATACAGATGGGTATGTAGAATTTTGGAGTGGTTTTGACTATTTAGACTCAATTGATGCGTGCAATGATGTAGCAAATGCATAATATGACAAATCAATCCAATGTCAACAAAATGTCCTAAGCTATTACCAATGATCCTTGTTCCTGCTCAAGATTATCAGAATTCATATGGACTCATCTACCAACACTTTTCAAAAATGTTTTGCTTTTAGAAGCGGATGATTGGCTCTAGACTATTGAGAGGAAGCTGCTCATTTCTCAGTGTAAAGGTGATGAGAAGGTCCTGTATGCTTCTTACCAATTACAAGGAATTGCTGCTGAATGGTGGAAAGAATATTGTACTAATCATGAAGCCCCACGGAATATCTCTTGGAATGAGTTTGTTGTTGCTTTTCATGATCTCTTCGCTTCGCTAGAGGATAGCATGGTCACAATGAAATCATAGAAGAATGCTACCCTCGCACCTTGTTCAATATCTAGACAATGTTCTTTGAAGTGCTGTCAACCAAACAAATCAGGAGATTGTACATGCAATTGCTATGGAGAAATAGGACATACTGCTAATAAGCATGCGATCAATTGCTCCAGTTGTGAAGGAATCCATTCTCTCGGAGAGTGTCCCATGAGCGACATTGTATATTACCTTGGTGGAGGTCGAGATCATTGCCTAACTCAATCTCCCTTGGATCCGATAGTCAATGCCGTGACCTAGCATCAGTGAAAAAAAGAAACCTCCGAGCTGTAGTTGCTCAAAGATTGTCAAAAAGAGGTGGAATATCAGCTGCGTAGGAGACACCATCTGAAGAACTAAAGACGCAGCCCCTGATCTTGTCAGTTTTCATCAGAAAAGCAATAAGTGCCAATCACCAACAACATGTTTCTTGTGTGATGAAGAAGGTCGTTGGTCTAGATAATACCCTTTGAAGCAACCAGCCCTAAATTACAAGGAGGACAATAAAGAGCACACAATTGTAACCAACGAAGCTCAAGGGATATGAATGTGCTATAACTGTCGCAATAAAGGCCATTATGCTAACCGATGCCCACAGAGAAAACAATCATTTTCTACAACAATGGTTATTCTGGAAGTTATCTCAGTTAAATACATGACGCCAAGAGTGAGTGGTAAAGTTGCAAGAGAAGTTTATCTTGAGAACAGTCAAAGAAAAGGCGTCTTAGTGAAGACACTACCCTAGTCAACAAATGCTCAAAAAGGAGGAGAGTTTGCCCTAGACTCTGTTATACCTACCACAAGCTAGGAGCATTTTGCCAAAAATTGCCCTCAGAAGAAAGCAACCATACCAGTTCAAGTCAATCTCAACTCCGTCCCTATCAAAACCCCAGCGCCCACATTGAATCAAGGAAGTTAGGAATAATGATTCTACTCTATGCAATATTATAACTCAACTTGTAAAGGAAAAGTGATTAGTGAAGAATTTCATGTAAAGTTTTTCTTGCGAGAGAAATAAAGTAAAGATGAATGTAATGCTGGTATGAGAAAGTTTGAAATAAAAGCATTGATGGTAAATGGAGAATCAGATATTTCCCTAAGTATTCACCTGTGTTGAAAGTTTACTTGAAGATGATGCGTGTGCAATGATGGTCAGCTCAGTTTTATTTAGCGAGAAGCTTGTTAGTTTAGAAGATTGACATTGCTAAGAAGTATTCAGTATTGCTTAATCAAATCTAGGATGTTTAGAAGTTCAATCGCTTATTGACATAGTAGAGTTCCAAGCGAATCATATTGTGTTGGGTACTCAGACCCTAGGTATCATCTTTGTAATGGGTTGGCTGTCCAAACATAAGGCTCTCTTGGAGTTAGTGGAAGAGTTGTGTCAGTTAAGAGCCTTGATGGTAAGAAAGTGGGACATCAAGCGACCACAGTTTGTAATGATTAATTAATGGTAAACAGGGTGGAGGTTGCCAACATAGTGGGTATGCCAGTTGTTAGAGAATATCTGGATATTTTTCTAGAGGATTTGCCTGATATGCTGTCATACTGAGATATTGAGTTCGTTATTGAGCTAGTGCCTGGTTCAGCACTAATAGCAAAGAGATCGTATTGGATATCTATGGAAGAATTAATAAAAATAAAGAAGCAGACCAAAAAGTTAGAAAAAGAAAATATTTCATCAGAACTAGTTTGCCTCTGTTAAGGGGGGAAGCGCTAGTTTTGATTGTCAGGAAGAAAGGCGAATGTTTGAGGATTTGTACTGATTATTATACTTTTATTGAAGTGACGATCAAGAACAAGTAACCATTGCCCATGATCGATGATTTGTTGATTAGTTGAGAGGAGCTAGAGCTTTCTTCAAGAAAGATCTTCGATCGGGTTATCATCAGTTGAAGATTCGTGTGGAGGATGTCACTAAGGCTGCGTTCTCTACGTGAAATGGACATTATAAGTGTTGGTCATGACTTTTGGATTAAAAAGTGTTCCTGCATATTTCATAAGCATGATGAATAAGGTTTTCGTGGAATGATTGGATAAGTTTGTCATTGTTTTCATAGATGACTTCATTGTATACTACAAGTCAAGGGAAGCGCATGTAGAACATTTAGATTATTTTGGAAAGACTACGAGAGCAACAGTTGTATGCTAAGTCTAGCAAGTGTGACTTTTGGAAGAAGAAAGTTGAATTTCATAGTTACATAATGACTGCTAAAGAAGTTGCTATTGATCCAAGCGAAGTAGAAGCAGTGTTGCATTGGGAGCAACCGAAGTATGTCACTTTGATTCATAGTTTTCTCGGAATGGCGGGATATTACCATCGGTTTATAGAAGGATTTTCGATGATTGCTAAACCTCTTGTGCAACTATTGAAAAAGGATCAAAAGTTTGCATGGACACCAAAGCGTGAAAAGAGTTTTCTGGAGTTAAAGAAGCGATTGATAACAGCACCTATGTTAGTATTGCCAGATGTGCAGAACAGTTTTGATATATACTGTGATGCATCTAGACAAGGTCTTGGATGTGAGTTAATGCAGAATGGCAAAGTTGTAACCTATGCATCGAGCCAATTGAAGCCATATGAGAAGAATTATCGTACACTTAATTTGAAATTAGCTGCCATAATGCATGTTCTGAAGATATGACATCATCATCGCATTGAAATAGATGTGAGATATATGCAAACCACAAGAGTTTGAAGTGTATATTTACTCAGTCCGATGTCAATATGAGACAAAGGAGATGGTTGGAGTTGATTAAGGATTATAATGTTCGAATTCATTATCATCCTAGTAAGGTTAATGTGGTAGTTGACGCTTTAAGTCATAAGAGCCACAGTGCAAAAATATTGATACGAGCTATCAACCAGAGTTATGTAAGGAGTTTCAGAAGCTAAAATTAGAGGTTGTTCCACAAGATTTTATAACTACTTTGGAAGTGAAGCCAACGCTTGAAGATCAAATTAGAGGAGGTCAGAAGGATGACGAGAAAATATGCAGAATTAAGTCTAAGAAGGATGAAGGCTTAGCTAAGGATTTCACTGTGGATGACCAAGATACTGTATGGTTCAAAGGCCAAATTTGTGTACCAAACAAGATAGAGCTTAAACAGTTAATTCTGGAGGAAGCTCATGATTCAAAGTACTCAATTCACCCAGGAAGTGCTAATTTGTATCAAGATCTTAAGGAAAGATTTTGGTGGCCTAATACGAAGCGTGAGGTAGCTGAGCATGTTGCATTATGTGATGTGTGTCAAAGAGTAAAGGGCATGCATCAAAGGCCTACTGGTTTATTACAGCCGTTGAAGGTTCTTGAATGGAAGTGGGAAGAGATTGGTATGGATATTATTACCGGTTTGCCTAAAACTCAAAGTGCCTATGATTCCATTTGGGCCATCGTAGATCATTTGACGAAGGTTGCCCACATCTTTCGAGTCAAGACTACTTACTCAGGAGACCGCTTGGTGGAGTTGTATATGTTAAGGATTGTATGTTGCAAGATGTGCCTAAGGAAATTGTGTCAGATAGAGGTACCCAATTTACTTCGAGATTTTAGAGTAAGCCGCTTGAAGCAATGGGAACTTACTTGAATTTTAGCACATCATATCATCCATAGACAGATGGTCAAACTGAAAGGGTTAACTAGATTTTGGAGAATATGTTAAGAGTTTATGCCTTAGTTTACACTACATCATGGGACACGTGTTTACCGTATGCAGAATTCAGCTATAACGATAGTTATCAGGCTAGTTTGCAAATGTCAACATTTGAGGTTTTATATGGTCATTGTCGATGATCGGGATCGCCAACCGCAAGAAATGAGGTGGAGGTCGGAGTGTTATGGGACCCTAGATGCGTTTCGCTCAAACGAAGGAAAAAGCGATCGTGGTGATGGCCGGAGCAAGACGACAACGAGCACGAGACCGAGATTTATACTGGTTCGAGCCCCCATGTAGGTAATAGCTCTACTCCAGTCGCCTTGCGGCGGTGATTCTTGTTATATTGGTGTACAGAGAAGTGTTTACAACTCAAGACAGTAGTGGTGACTCCTAACTCGAGTATTAGCGTAGTACTGTGCGTTGTCTTCGTTGTCCTTCGGAGCCTGCGCGTCTTGGCCTTTATACCTCCTTTACATGCAACGGCTGGGCGAGATCCTCGGGAAGTGGCCTTCACGCACGTTGAGGGTCGATGCTCGCCGGACTTCTCAAGACTCTTGTGTCATCCCTACGACCCGCGCCTTGGTAACTGCCGGTCAAATGCTAGATCCGAAATCCAAGGGCGGACCATGGCTTCGAATGTGATCTCGCCCGAGCTCGAGGTCGCGCGGGGCTCGAGCTCAAGGCCGTGCGCGCTTGAGGGCACTGGCCGCTTAGCCGAGCAAGAGCGTGCTTTCGGGGGGGCAGAAACTAGGGGCGCTTATTTCGCTGCGTTGACCGGCCAAAGGGTTGTCCAGCCCCCGACAGCTAGCCCCCGAGGCTCAAGGTCGCAGAGATGCACTCGGGGTGACCTCGAGCCTCATCCAGAAGTCATCGGGGACAAACCTTCGTAGGTCTTGAAATCTTGGTCGAGTCGGTGAGACCGCAAAGGTGATCCTCACCACGACACTGGCGACCTTTGAATTCTATGCCGGAGGTACGGACGCGAACGGGCGGCGGACACCTGTGACGCCTCGAGTCCGCAACCCCAGCCCTAACTGCGCCCGTCCAATCACGATAGGCACGCCTTTTGAGGTGCCGCAAGGCGGTTTTGGCGTAGCCGCAGCGCAAGAAATCGCCGAGCCTACCGCAACTGCCAAAAAAGAAGCCCCCAATCGCTGCGCCCTTCGTCTCCAAAGCTCTTGCGCCCAAGCAACGCCTTCTCTTCCTTCCCTCGACCAAGCGTACTGCAGCGCCATGACCAAGCTTGGGAGGAGCACCTTGTCGTCCGCGAGGATGAAAGAGCTCGAGACCCTGGGGATAGTGGACCCGGTGACATGGCGGTTGCCGGGCGGCGAGACCGAACCTCGCCCCAGGGAGGATGAGATCGTCTGCACCGAGCATTATTCGCTCCTTGGCCTGCGGACCCCGGAGAGCGAGTTTGTGGCGGACGTCCTCTCCAGCTGCGAGATAGAGCTCATCAATCTGGTACCAAATTCCGTCCTTACACTTGCCATCTTTTCTCATCTGTGCGAGGGATTCCTGGGAATCCTTCCCACTCCCTCGCTGTTCTTCCGCTACTACTCCCTCTTCCGCTCCGGGAAGGACCCCGTGGTTGGATGCCTTTACTTCCGACTTCGGACCGGGCTCAAATGGTCCTTCCCCAAGTGTGCCGCTCGGGATTCTCTTGGTCCCTGGCCCGAGCGGTGGTTCTACCTGAAGAAAGGGGAGCATGGGGCTCTGACGTACGAGGGGACCCCCGTCACTGAGAAGAAGGAGATCCCCGAGTCTGAAGACCTTGAGGTCGACCAGGAGGCCATCGCCGCCATACATATCTGCGCCACGCGTGGCCTCACCGGGCAGGCAATCGCCGTCGACTTCCTGCGGAACCGGGTGTCCCCTCTGCGGAGGAGGGAGCACCCGTTCTACGAGATCACGGGGCGCGACGACCCCACTCGTGAAGGCCTGACAGGCAAGTCCTTCGACCTTAGAACTCCTGCTCGAAGTTCAGCCTCTGATCCCTCCCGACGGCCCATGTTCTTGCGGCCGGCGAATCTCGGGTCTCGACAAGATGTTTGAAATGTTCGGGAAGCTGGCGCATGGATACACCCTTGGTGATCCGGTCCCGAAGAACGTACTTCGCCGGAAGGCCGAGGTAGGTCGTCGCGACCCCGCCCTCGACTCTGCTTCCCGTGGAGGCCCTTCTGACCCACGCAGGCTCTCAGGACCATCAGGAGCTGTTGGAGACGGCCAGGAGGATGCTCCCGCTGCCTGGCGGGGGCAAGAGCAAGAAGGGGAAGAAGAGACTTCCCCCGGCTGGAACAAGTCACCCGGAGGCGAAGAAGCGCCACCTCGAGTGGGGGGATCGCGCCACGGTAAGGGTCTTACTGGTCGAGCCCCCGAGCCGGTGCCAATGTGCCCCGCCGGTTGACGAGCCTTCCCCTTTTTCAGCAGCAAAGCGCGGCGGCCGCCGCCAGACGTTCGAGCCTTTCCCCGGTCCTGGAGCCTCGAGCTCGGACCTCGAGCCCCCAGGTCGCAGGGGCACGCAAGCGAAGTGCCCCCTTGGCGTCGGGGCAGCAAGACCTTCGCCGACCCTCAGCGAGACGGAGGCTGGTGACCCAGGTAAACCTTCGGCATTTTGGACCGCACCGTCCCTCCGTATCTTTCCGGCTTAGTGTATGCTTTTGATCGCAGACCTTGAGCACCCGAGCTCGAAACTTGCCCGTTTTGACGATGGCTATTGTCCAGGGCGAGTTCGAGTCCGAGGAGGAGAACGCTCTTTGGCGGCCAAGGCCGTGATCGCCGCCGGCACACTCTCCTTCTGCGATCTGAGCGATCCACAGTGGCGAAGTTCTACTAAGGGCTTGACGACTTCGTCCGAGGAGAGCGAGCCAGCGCTGCCGGGGACCGACACGGCGAGGCCCATGACTCGGCCATCACGACGACCTTCCCGAGGTCACAGCAAGGGAGGACACTCAGGGCTTTGTGGCAGCACCCGAGGCGGCCTCCCAAGCTCCGCCGGCCACGACCGCTCCGGGCGTCGAGGCCGCGACGCCACCGGCCGCTGAAGGTGATCGGGTCGTAGAGGCTTTGAAGACCTCCCTAGCTGCAACCGCATCGAGCGCCGATGTCACGGCATCCCAGACCACGAAGGTCGCGAATGTCGCGGCGGATCCGGCCGCCGCTCCCTTGAGGCCGGAGGCGAGCGGGGCTCCGGCCGCGGAGGTCGGGACTAACATGGCGGCCGCACCCTCTCCCGTCGATGGGCTAAACCCACCGGAGGAGACAGCAGTTGACCAGACCGCACCCGGGGTGGGGGTTCAAAACCCCGGCCCAAGCGCGCCAGCGGTGGCCGGGACCGACCTCGATCTTGGCGATCGCGGTCGGCGAGGACGAAGTCCTCGCGTCAGACGATGACCGCGAGGAATTCACCCGCTTGCGCTTGGAGGGCCATCTCCACGGGGTACGCGTCTTCCCGCATACTTCATACTTGGTAGTCCGAGCTTCTTGTCCCTCCTCACTTTGGGCCGCCTCTTTTGCCGTGCAGGTGATCGACCATGCCTCTCGAGGGCTACAAGGCCTCCAAGAGCACGCCGACGTTGAGAGGCCTCTGAGCCTTGATGGCGCTGGAAGTCGGCGCTCGAGCTCATCAGGACCATCGAGGTTGAGCAGGGGGAGCTCAAGCAGAAGGCCCAGGAGCTCGCCGACCTGCGCCAAACGATGAGGGCTCAGGAGGTGGCCCACGCGGCCGAGCTCGAGCAAGCCAGGACCTCCGAGCGTGAGTTCGGCTTTACGGCCGTGGAGCAAGAGCGCGCACGGTCGACCAAGGCGCTCGAGGCCGAGTGGGCCAAGGTCGCGGCACTGGAGAAGGCTTCTGCGGAGGCGTCGTCTCCCGAGCTTGAGGCCAAGATCCTCAGGCTTGAGGAGGAACTTGGGCGTGCCAACAAGGCGCTCAAGGACGAGCGAGCCAAGGTCGAGGTCTTGAAGAAGGCCTCTGCGGAGCAAGCATCCTCTACGCCGAGGGCGTCCCCCGAGCTCGAGGCCAAGGTCCTCGAGCTTGAAGGGAAGTTGGAGCGCGCCACCAAGGTGCTCGAGGCCGAGCAGGCCCAAGGTCCAAGCTACCGGAGAAGGCCTGCGGAGAAGGCGCCACCGCGCCGAGACCAAGGCCCCGGGCTTGAGGAGAAACTTCGAGCGCGTCGACCAAGCGGCAAAGAGCGCCTGCCCAACTTGAAGACGAGAGGCGCCGAGTGCGGGCGCTTCCAAAGAAACCCTCCAACTCCAGGCGAGTGGCGACCACGAGAGCGAGTAGCCAGCTCGGCGGGAAAATCTTGCCCGCGAGATGGCCGACCTGTAGAAAATATTAACAAGCAAGAAGTGTACTGATGGAAACAGTTTGTTTTTGACGAACAAAGAAATCTCGTTCCTGTTTTAAAACCATAGTTCGGGGTCACTTGGAGTCTCTCTTGCTTCGCGTGCTAGCCGCCCCCGTGCTCTTCTGGTCGTGCGCCGATGGGATAGTCTAACCCAACCCCCGTTGGGCCCGAGGTCGAGCGACGCGTGCCTTGCGCACAAGACGTAGACATGTACTAGCGGCCACGACCTGCAGAGTTAAGGACAAATCCGCACAAGTAGAGTGACACAAAGCGAACTCGTTGGGTAGATGAAACACGCCAGTTAAGCGTTTGAACGACCATTACGGCCATACGCACTGCTCGTCAGTCAAAGTGGCGAGACTCTCGGCTCGGGCCCGGGCACAGGGGAGAGCTAGATTGCGAAGAGGTTCGGCTTATGTTTTAGCTCGTCCGCTGGGGGTGAACGTCAAACTCGTGACACTTAGACCAAGAGCGAACGCGCGGCGCATGAAAGGTTGTGCTCGGAGAGAAAGAATGCTCGGAAAAGAACAATAATGACACAGGTGGGAGCAAGCATAAAGAGCTAGAAAGGAACAACAGCTTTATTCAAATGTAAGGCGTAGAGTTTACACATAAAACTTCCGAAGCTGATCTATGTTCCACGAGCTAGAGAGCTCTCTGCCATCGGGCATCGCCAGCCGGTAAGCCCCCGCGCGATCTGTTGAAACGACTCTATAGGGGCCCTCCCACCGTGGGGATAACTTGTTGGTGTTGGACGAGCCCTGAATCCGCCTCAGGGCTAAGTCCCCAACAAGGAGCTTCCTAGGTCGTACCGACCGAGACGCATGTCTGCGAAGAGCTTGCAGGTAGTGCGTTGATCGTAGCAGTGCGCGGCTTCTTACTTCTTCCACGAGGGTGAGGTCGAGAGACCATTCATGCTCGAAGTCGACTTGGTCGACCAAGCTGACCCTGGCAGAGCCCAGCGTAACCTTAGGAGGCAGGATGCTTCAATACCGAACACGAGCTGGAAGGGTGTGGACCCTGTGGCTCGGCTTGTCGTGGTACGAATAGACCATAGGACGGTGGGAAGTTCGTCCACCCAGGCCTTGCCGTAGCGATCGAGCTCATCTGCAACTCGCTTCTTGACGCCCTGGACGATTTGCCCGTTGGCGCGTTCTGCTGCTCCGTTGCTCTGGGGGTGAGCCACCGAAGCGAAGCAAATTTTGATGCCGAGTTCCTCGCAAAACTCCCGAACAACTCATCGTAAACCGAGTACCGTTGTCGCGATAAGTTTGCATGGAACCCCATACCGTGACCACGAACAGCGGAAAGCGAACAATTGCCCGGCGATTATGGTCGAGACCGGTTCTTCCGATCCACTTGGTGAAGGTGTCGACAAAGAACGGAAACCTCTTCCCCGGTTGCACGGGGAAAGGGTCGAGGATGTCCAAATTTCCCCATGTCGAGAAGGGCCAGCGGCGGGATGGTGCGGAGCGCGTGAGGCGGTGATGCGACTTCGGGCGTGGAATTGGCATGCTCGGCAAAAGCGGACGATATCACGAGCATCTGGCGCCGAGGCCAATAGTACCCCATGCGAAGGCCTTCCCACCATTGTCTGTCGAAGAGTCGCCCACGAGGCTGAGTGAATGTCATGTAGTAGGTACTTACCCTCCTCCGTGGAGATGCACCGCGTCAGGATGCCGAAAACATTGCGTCTGTAGAGCTCTCCCTCGACAAGCGTGTATAGGCTCGCCCGGCGCTTGATCCGGCTCCTCTCGGCAGGGTCGGGTGGCAGGTCGCCCCGTGAGAGGAAATTGTGAATGGCCTCGGCCCAGGAGGGAATACCCTCGACCATAGCGACCATGGCCTCTTGGTCGGAAATCGACGGGGCCGATAGCGTTTCCAGGATGACGTCGGGTGGGATATCGTCATCGGAGGAGCCGAGCTTGGAGAGGAAATCCGCACTGGAGTTATCCCGCCTGGGGATATGCTTTAGCTCCAAGTTTTGGAACCACTTCTCCATCTTGCGCACCTCGGCGAGGTACTTTGCCATCGAGTCTCCCGAGCACTGGTAGTCCTTATTGAACTGGTTGATGACGAGCTGGGAGTCGCCCTTCACGACCAGACGGCGCACACCCAAAGCCTTGCAAGCTCGTAAGCCGGCCAGGAGGGCTTCATACTCTGCCACATTGTTGGTCGCTGGGAAGCCAAAACGAATTACGTACCTCAATTTGTCGCCGCGCGGGGTGAGGATAAGGATCCCAGCCCCCGAGCGCTTGAAGGACCTCGAGCCGTCGAAGAACATGACCCAGGGCGTCTCCTCTTCGACCTGAAGGTCGGGAGCGGGCTGCGACGTCTGCTCGACCACGAAGTCGGCGAGCACCTGCGACTTTATGGCCGTGCGAGCCACGACCTGGACGTCGAACGCCGCCAGCTCCATGGCCCATTTGGCTACTCGCCCGCCACCTTCAGGTTCTCGGGATGTCCCGGCGGAAGTTGCTCGGGGCGATCCGCAGTGCGCTGGAAATAGTGCCGAGCTTGCGAAGCCATGAGGAGAGCATATAACAGCCAGACTGGGGTAGCTCTCCTTGGGCGTGCAAGACCTCACGACATAATAAATGGGGTGCTGCTGAGACCCCCGTTCCGCCACCAGGACAGCACTAACAGCATGGGGGGTGGCCGCGAGATAGAGTAGCAACTTCTCACCAGGTTGTGGCGTTATGGGAGGGTGGGGATGACAGGTACGCCTTCAGGTCGTCGAAGGACGGCTGCGCCTCTGGAGTCCACAAAGCCCGTGCTTGCGGGGTTTGGAAGAATGGGAGCCCTCGCTCGAGCCTCGAGATAAACCTGCTGAGGGAAGCCATGCGGCCAGTGAGGCTCTGTACTTGCTTGATCGAGGTCGGGGGTGCCATCTTCTCGATTGCCTCGATCTTTTCTGGATTTGGGCCGACCCCTGAGCCCCCGATCATGTAGCCAAGCACTTTCCCCGATGCCGCGCCGAACACGCACTTCTCGGGATTGAGCTTGATCTTGTGCTTGTTCAGGTTGGCGAAGGTCTCCTCGAGGTCGTGAACGTGGTCGCCCTCGGCGGGGCTCTTGACGATGATGTCGTCCACGTAGACCTCAAGGTTCCGCCCGATCTGGGGCTCGAAAGTCTTGGTCATCAGACGCTGAAATGTGGCCCCCGCATTGCGCAGACCGAATGACATGGTCGTATAGCAATAGGTGCCAAACGGCGTGATGAAGGAAGTCTTGCTCTCGTCGTCGACCGCCAGCTTGATCTGGTGGTATCCCGAGTAAGCATCCAAGAAACTCAGCATCTTGGCACTCGCGGTGGAGTCGACGATCTAGTCGATGCACGGAAGCGGGAAGTTGTCCTTCGGGCAAGCCGAGTTTAACCCCGTATGGTCGACGCACATTCTCCACTTTCCTCCCTTCTTCTGCACGATGACTGGGTTGGCGAGCCACTCGAAGTAGTTAATCTCACGGATGAATCCGGCCTTTAGGAGTTTGTCAAGGTTCTCCTTGATGACCGCGACCTTCTCCGGGGAGAAGCGACGCAGCTTTTGGCGCACAGGTCGGGAGCCGGATCCCACCTGCAGCTTGCACTACTACAGACTGCTTCATCCGCGACGCCCCATCACTGTCGGTTAGGCGCAAGCCGACAGTGATAATATTATCACTGCCGGTTCCAATTTCAACCGGCAGTGATAGTATTATCACTACCGGTTCTAATTTCAACCGGTAGTGATAAGAATAGTAAAATTTTCCAGCACGAGTGGAGGCAATATCATTGCCGGCTTTAGAGAGAACCGGCAGTGATAAGAAGATTCCAATGTTTATATTTGGGGTTTTCTACAAATAAATTAGCAATTTGTATGAGCCCTAAATAGCTCTTATTTGGTTGGGCTAACGAAATTCCAATGTTTGTATTTGGTTGGGATAAAACAGGTGTGCCACTTTTCCTTGCCGCGGCAGTAAGTGTGCCAATTTTCCTGGCCGTGGCAGTAAGTCCTTGCCACTTCTGGGACAGCAGACAAGGAACATCGATCTTGGGTTGACAAGCAAAATGTACACTAATAAAACACATCGATTACCACGTCATAGTCTCGCAACCGCAGAATAGCTATATATCACGCGCTACAATAGAACATCACGGGCCCTACTATTACAATATCATCGCGGTTCATAAGCGATGGCGCCGGACAGATACGCCAAGATTATATCCTTATCACCGCCGTCATTAAAACCGCACTAATAATTATTATCGTGCGGTTCTTATTAAGCAAGCAGGATATGTAAATATTATCGCGGGCGTTATGAACGATAATATGATGTTTCACTATCACTACCGGTCTATAATAAGTCGGGCAGAGATAATATATCACTACCGGTTCAGATCTTTGAACCGCATTAATAATCCTCCCCATATATACATTTCACTCCGCGACTTAGCCATTTCCGCACTTAGCCATTTCGCAATTTGTTTGAGTTCTTCTCTGCGCCCTAGCCGCGTCGACTCTCCCCACGCCCGCCCTCCGCGCGGCGACGCCTCCCCGCCCGCCCTCCTCCTGCGGTGCCTCCTTCCTCCGGCGACCCTCCCCGCCACCGTGTCGGTGATGATGCTAGGGTTCTCGATGTTAGTGCTCGTGATGTTGCTCGTGATGTTGCCTGTGATGATTCTAGGGTTGGCCGATGCTCTTTCCTCTGTGATGATTCTAGGGTTCTCGATGTTATTGCTCGTGATGTTGCTCGTGATGTTGCTCTGTGATGATTCTAGGGTTGGCCGATGCTATTGCTCTGTGATGATTCTAGGGTTCTCGATGATATTGACAATTGTTACGTAAATAAGGCCTTAAGTTGGTAGACTAACATGCATTGACAATCGATGATTCTTGGGTTCTCGATGTTATTGCTCTGTGATGTTGCTCGTGATGATTCTAGGGTTGGCCGATGCTATTGCTATGTGATGATTTAAGGCCTTATCTACTCAATTAATTGTTTTGCACATCTGTGATGAGATGAAGGTTCTAATCTTCATTCAAACCTAATAATCTGAGAGCAATCGTACATAATTACCTCCATATGAATGACATAATGTTGTGAATTTGTGAGGAAATTTTGTTTTAATATTTTTACACCTTGCTGGTAATTGGATATGTATGTGTATGTGTTCAGTGTCGATCTTATGTATTGGCGGCAAGGGTTTTGTGCGGACCGGTTATTATTAGATTAAATCTATAATTTACTTACATTTATATAATACTAGATGGGAACCCGTGCCACGTCGCGCTATGTCGCTCCGCACGAAATTTAGTTCATTAATCCTCTTCGAAAAAATAAAGCTGGAGGACACACACGCAAATATACGAAACCATAGGGTTCTTTTTGTAAAATTATTGGTACGACGCTCATTATAAAATTTGGTTCACTGGTCATCAATCGGTGAGATAGTGCCGCAAGACAAAGCTAAAAGAATGTCTTGACTTCCATTATATTTAAGATCGCCCACGTAATGAATTCGGGCGGCGAAATTGCATGGTATGTTCGTTAGCAGTGCAAATGAGACTCCTCCGTGAAGTTTTTAGCTCAATTCGAGGGCAAATGCTAGCATGAATTGGCAGATAGTGCCGCAAGATGAAAGCTAAAAGAATATGCTGACTTCAGTTATATTTGGTATGCGCCACAGAATGAATTCCGGCGGCGAAATTTTGTGGCATGTTAGCAGTGCAAATGAGACTCCTCCGTGAAGTTTTTAGCTCAATTCGATAGCAAATGTTAGCTTGAATTAGCAGATAGTGACGCAAGATGAAAGCGAAACAGAATATGCTGACTTCCATTATATTTCAGATATCGCCACGAATGAATTCTGTGGCGAAATTCTGTGGCATGTTAGCAAAGCAAATGAGAGTCCTCCGTGAAAATTTTAGCTCAATTCGATAGCAAATGCTAGCTTGAATTGGCGAGATAGTGCCGCAAGATGAAAGCTAAAAGAATATGCTGACTTCGTTATATTTGGTATGAGACTCCTCGTGAAGTTTTAGCTCAATTCGATAGCAAATGTTAGCTTGAATTAGCAGAATGAATTCGACTTCCATTATATTTTCAGATATCGCCACGTAAATTCTAAATTCTGCATGTTAGCGAGTGCAAATGAGACTCCTCCGTGAAGTTTTTAGCTCAATTCGATAGCAAATGCTAGCTTGAATTGGCAGATAGTGCCGCAAGATGAAAGCTAAAAGATATGCCGAAGAATTCGCGAAAATTCGTGGCATGTTAGCAAAGGCAAATGAGATATTTTAGCTCAATTCGATAGCAAATGCTAGCTTGATTATAAAGCGAATATGCCGACTTCCATTATATTTCAGATCGCCTACGAATGAATTCTGCGGTGAAATTCTGTGGCATGTTAGCGATGCAAATGAGAGTCCTCCGTGAAAATTTTAGCTCAATTCGATAGCAAATGCTAGCTTGAATTGGCAGATAGTGCCGCAAGATGAAAGCTAAAAGAATATCTTGACTTCGTTATATTTGGTATCGCCACGTAATGAATTCGTGGCGAAATTCTGTGGCATGTTAGCGATGCAAATGAGACTCCTCAAGTGAAGTTTTTAGCTCAATTCGATAGCAAATGCTAGCTTGAATTGGCAGATAGTGATAAGATGAAAGCGAAAAAAGAATATGCCGACTTCCATTATATTTCAGATCGCCACACGTAATGAATTCTGCGGTGAAATTCTGTGGCATGTTAGCGAAGCAAATGAGAGTCCTCCGTGAAAATTTTAGCTCAATTCGATAGCAAATGCTAGCTTGAATTGGCAGATAGTGCCGCAAGATGAAAGCTAAAAGAATATCTTGACTTCAAGATATTTGGTATGCGCCACGTAATTCCGGCGAGAAATTCGTGGCATGTTAGCGATGCAAATGAGACTCCTCGTGAAGTTTTTAGCTCAATTCGATAGCAAATGCTAGCTTGAATTGGCAGATAGTGACGCAAGATGAAAGCGAAAGCGAGAATATCTTGACTTCCATTATATTTCAGATATGCCACGAATGAATTCTGCTGTAAATTCGTGGCATGTTAGCGGGCAAATGAGAGTCCTCCGTGAAAATTTTAGCTCAATTCGATAGCAAATGCTAGCTTGAATTGGCGATAGTGCCGCAAGATGAAAGCTAAAAGAATATCTTGACTTCGTTATATTTGGTATGCGCCACGAAATGAATTCGGCGCGAAATTCGTGGCATGTTAGCGATGCAAATGAGACTCCTCCGTGAAAATTTTAGCTCAATTCGATAGCAAATGCTCGCTTGAATTGCCGATAGTGACGCAAGATGAAAGCGAAAATGTAATATGCGACTTCCATTATATTTAGATATCGCCACATAATGAATTCTCGCGAAATTCTGTGGCATGTTATTAGTGCAAATGAGAGTCCTCCGTGAAAATTTAAGCTCAATTCGATAGCAAATGCATGCTCGAATTGCCAGATAGTGCCGCAAGATGTAAGCGAAATAGAATATGTGCTGACTTCCATTATTTTTCTTATCGCCACGTAATGAATTCCAAATGATGTAATTCTTATAGCTAGCATAATATTCTTTTATTGCTTGACTTTTATGTTTTGTTACCAATTTTATTTTTCATAGCAACACATGGGTATTGATCTAGTAATTATCAATGCTACGTAAGCGTCAACATTAGCCATCATCTGTTGTGTGTTTTCAGCTAAGCCTTTTTACTTTGACCTAATATACGAGAACCGACTATATGATTAGCCATCATCATTGTGTGTTGACATATTTTTGAGATGTGAACTTATGAAAGCAGGATTGATGTATGACATTGTGTAATGAGGAATGAAATGAGGTGATTTGTTTTCATTTTTTCAGCTTCAGAATCAGATATTTTAATTCTCCTTCACAAGATGAAACATATTATATTTCCTTTCACTCGTAATGTTTTGTGAGATGAAGTCTGAAAGTGATCACCGAGCTTCTTGTGCACAGGGAAATTGTTTTTGAAGAACGATCACTATTGCAGGCCATACACAAGCATGAATAATGTAAACATATTTCCTAAACCAAGTTTGTTTTCCTAAACCAGGAAAAGGAATTGAAAGAAACCTAGAACTAGAAGTCAAGTCGATCAGGGCATCGGTGCTTCACCACGCAGACCAATCTACCATCACCGCAAAGCTAAATTAGACCATCATTTTTACCCCACCGACCTAATTACAAGCCTTTTTACATGTTAAGTTCTGAAGCACGGGAGTAAAACCCAAGTAGCTCACACAACATTAATAATCATTTCAACGCCTAATGTTCATGCTTGACACGCCTTTTCAAGATTCCCGAATAGGAGGCGAGGTCTGTTTTAACTCCATTTGGCATTGCAGGTTGTGGTGATTGATGCCAAAAATATTTGGTGTGCTTGAGCACTCACCCCCTTGCAATCGGGCTTATGGACGTGTCCAGTTGCACAACAAAAGGAGATCCTTGTCATTAAGACAGCATTGTATTGGAAATAAAAATAGAAAAAACTTGATGCTTTATTACACCCTTAAAACTTGGGAAACTAACCAGTTAAAGAGGATATGCTATGTCTTCTTGATGAAGTGGTGAGCAAGCAAGTCCGATAGTCTGAAATAGGAATGCTCTCACAAAGAACAACTCTTGAAGTTTCAATCACATAATACTAATGCATTCATACCATCCTGTGCAAAATCAAAGGAGCATAAATGGATATAGTGTATGGACATTGTGCTACTCTTAGGTAGTATTTCCCGCCATAACAATTTACATCATCAAGGACGGCATGAGCAAGAGGGGAAAAGATAGGGAAACAGAATTAGAATGCATTTGTCGATACTACTTAGCAAAGACAATACAGTTCAAAAAGTAAAACTAGAAAATCTGCTCAGATCCTGAAATGGATCTATTAATTCATCACTATTTCAGATTTGACAACCGCTATTATAAATTTGTGCACCTTAAGCATTTCAGATGGCTAAAATTCCCAAAGGTTCATGAATCCCTTTATATCGATCTGGATTGATGACAATTCAAGAAGATGAAGATACATAACCATTTTCAACATATATTGTGGTTAGGTCACGTCGGCCCTAGATGACTAGATTTCAGACACAAGCAAAAATCCTGAATTTGCTTACACACCCTAGTTTTTGCATTTGGGTGATGTGGTACCATTTTGATATTGCACAACTTTCATGTGAAGCAAACCGTGGGGATAACAACAAGTGCTGAAGCAAAGAATTTAACCTGCTTTTGGAATTGCATTGTTTTCATGTGAAGCAAATCGCTTGACATTGCATTTAACAATATCTCCAACATTAAGCATAGCACGCATAATAAGAAAATAGTATTTAAGTCTCATGCAAGCCAATAAAATCGACAATGATCTCTCTGACCAAGAAATAATATTATCACCAAGATTAAGTTCTTGAATAAAACAAGATGGCTGTAGTCCTTGAAAATACTAACGTAACATTAACATCATGTATGAATAGAAACAAATTAGAAGTTGGAAGTATGCAGAAAATGCCCAAAGTTTGAAATCAGTTTGGATATGCATTTTGCCTAGCCATAAGCTGTAAACTGAGCCTAACAAACAGGAAGAAATGGCGCCTAACAAAAAAAACGGAGGGAGTATATGTCAATACAATTGCTCCTTTCAATAAGCGATCAACTTCTTCAACCTCATGATTTCTTTTGGGGCAACATGTTTGCTCGTATCATTAACAATACAACGCACTCGTGAGTTCACAGTTTTTTCTAGTTTGGGCACCTTGGGCACACCAGACATAAGGTCTACTGGAGCGAAGCAAGCCCTGTTCATATAACTCCCTTAAAGCGCCCTCGAAATTCATCGAGCAACGGTGAAGCAAGAAAATATCACCTCATTTAGCATACACAAAGAAGCGTAAAACAACAAATGTAAAAAAATAAACAATGAAGACAAGTTTTAGTTGATGCATGAATCACCTTTTGCTTAGCAACCAGCTCCGAAATCTCAAGATACAAATGATTGAACTCCCAACGGTAAGAAAAATCCTGAATGGAAAAAAATATAGAAATTGTCAACTAGAATCAAAATTATGCTTGTGAACTAACTTAAAAGGCGATGGAAGGGCATTACTTGCAAACCAAGTTTGAACAACATTTGAAAAAATTTTAGGATGTCTTTTTGCTATCTGCAAAGACTTGAATAAAAGTCGTGTCCACGTATCTCTGCCACTACACAACAAAATGGAATAGCTATCATGTGTTATGTGGGGCACTATAGCATCAAGAGCAACTAGGCATTTGATGATAGTTTGATCAAATGCAATAGGCTTTTGGGAGATGTTTACGATCATTTGCCGCCAGGTATACTTTTTCTTCAATCCACCGACAAAAGACAAAAAAATCCTTTCGCACCAAGATGGCATATTTGGACAATTCAAACAAGATTTTACAATTGATCAGATCATGCCTACCTTAGTTTCCTTTGATATCTCGTCACAAACACATACAAATTGCATATCACCTCAAAGGTGTGATAAGTTGAGATATATGTCTTCCATTGAAAATAGTCACCCCCGCATGATAAATATGGCTCATTGAACACATTGTTTGGTAGAAGCATATACAGAGATACAGGCTCTATCGCACATAAATAAATTATTAATGCTTCTTCTTGTCAGAATAGAACTAAAGAACCAACGCGTCGCAACGCAATAGAACGGCACAGCTACAAAAAGTACAGATCCTAAAATGCAGTAAAATCCACTGAAGATGTAAATATACTGTCATCCTAAAATATAATATTGTAGCGTGTACTGTGTATCGCTTCAAGGAATACCGATCCTTTCCAAATGGCTTTCTAGATCAATGAGCAAATAAAGGTTTGGTATTAATATAAGCTCTGATTAGTTATATAATATCTTTTAACCCAATCAAAGGTCTGATTAGCTAAGGAAAGGTATTTAACAATACAAATCTACACGACATAACTAAACTGGGAGAGAACTGTACATGCATCGAATGCGATCTTAAGGACTGATTGTTATCTATTGAAATAGATCATTGTCTTCAAAAGATATGATAGGAAAGATAATTGGAGTGATGACACAAGGGACTAAGATTTCTAGTAGTGGTCACGATTCGCAATGTGCAAGAAGTGGTCAAAATGGGGTATCATCCATGATCTGCGATAATGACAAAACCTAGAAGCGTAAGTCCATGGCTACAAGCATACAATCGAAGTCTGGATTTTCTTGGCACACAAGTGTACTGAAAAATTATCTTCCTAAATATTTCCTCCAAAGGATTTTTTTTTCAATGTATAGCTCAAATTTAGAAAAACAACAAGACAAACAAAGACAAGAACATAAGAAAACATTTCTACCTATCCGCTTCAGAGAGGCATCTTAACCAAGGAGCCAAACACTCATAGAGTTCGTTTTCAAATTCTCTTGACTCTTAAATTGCAACTTCTTGAATGAACATTGGTAATTTGGAATATTCAATGAGTGAAACAGTTTTTCATGCAATTGGATCGTAACTAAGAGCCACATCGCCAGAATAGTATTTATAGTATTAATCTCCAAGCTTCAATATAGTATTTATAGAATGCGACTTTACTTGATCACAATATATCAAGCGTGATACCACCCTATCACCTATCTATCATTGTCGTTGTCTTGAAGAGTTCAACTCTGAATCATGCGACAAGGAAAATAATAACAGAGAAATAATATAAGGATTGTGGAAGAATAGAATCAACAAATGATGGAAGATGTCTTTGTTAAGAACAAAGCACCCAGCTCAAGAAGTAAAAGAGGGCAACATTTGATCCAGATATTTAGTAGCCACAAGTTTAAGTTAGAAGAATGAACAACAATGCTCAAACGAGTAATTAATTCTAACCTAAAATTTTCACAATTGAATCCAAACAAAGAAAAAGAATCAATATAAAGTCGAATCATACCATTACCAAATACAAGATTCCTGTGTCGTAATATATTACTAACTTATTCTCAATGAAAAATAGTATATGCCAATGTAACAAAAGAGTGCTAAAGAATTCATGTGACTTGCAATTTTGCGAGCATAAATGCGAAAATCAATAAATCTCCAACCAATTGATCAATTCAAAGTCAAGTTATATGTGAAAAGGTATGTATGGCGACTTCATATAAGTATTGTTTGTATTACAGCTTGTTAAGGAAGTCAAGTATCCGCCTACTAGTTGACCCCACTTTCATCGAAAAAAAAAGTCAAGACAAATACAAACATCGCAAGCCGGTCAAGCTACATCATGCACTCGAAACCCAATAATTAATGTCTTCATGGTAGCCACAAAGCGAATTCAAATCTGGTGAACAAGAGGCAAGAGCCCATTTCTTCAAAGCAGAGTGCGAGAACCTTTCTAGCGATCTTTTGCTAACCAAAACTGTGATTTACGCTAAACAATAAGATAGTAAAATATCAATCAAGACGTAAAAACATTGATCGAGGCGTTTAGTCCGTTTTGATTCCAGCAATTCTTCTTCACCGAAAGTGCTCACAAGTCACAATAGCTAAACCATGATTGACAAAGTTAAGCTTTCCCCACAACCCACGATAACAAATTAATCTACGGACAAAAGACAAGGGACCCATCTTGGTTGTCATCAAGCATTTAGCTTTCAGATTTGCATTTCCCATCCGAAAGAAACTTGGAGGTAAATATTTTCAAACATAGATAATTTTACATTTTTAAGTTTGAAGATATGTTACAAATCTAAATATCGGTGTTATCCTATGGGTTCTCAATTCATGTGCTAGAATTAGAAAGCAATTACATCACCGAACAAAGTTAGCTTCAGAGAAGGAATCCCATCAAGCATTCTCAAAGAGGTTAGCATCGTAGCTCAGATCCAAAATTGAAAAAATAAACCTTGATATTGAATTAAATAATTTAATTCGAATACTCAAGCATAAGTTTCAACCAAGCTTTATTCATCCCATACATGCACATCTACATTGCCATGGATTATGTTTTCACATTGTCATCATTTGAGCCTGCCCATAAAATTTTGGGTGTTCACATAATGTCAGAATAATTTTGTACCTCTAAATTCAAGGCAAACCGTTGAAGCAACAAAGCTTAATTTTTTTGAATAATGGTCTGCGTCTATTTAACGGCCGTAAAAGGTATAAAAAATTGAAGGACCGGTCTATTCTTCAGATAATCAATATCAGTCCCATTACTTAGGAACACCATATCCATTACCAAACAAATTATCAGAGTCAATTGACATTGTGTACATACAAGCTTTCACTCACCATAAACCTGATTGATTAATTACCTAAAGTGTAAATTGTGACAGTATTTCAGTTCTAAGAGATAGGGCAATAATGCTATCCTACAAAATGCATGTCAACGAATCAAAATAGAAGCTTTCGCTCAGATAATTGACATTGCAAGGAGAGAAGAACATGCAAGGACAGGCAAGAACACACGGAAGAATGGCTATCAGAGCCAATTAAAATAGTAGCAGTTTAGCATAAGTCTTTAAATCTAAATATGTAATATCATATTGGGCTAACAAGGGCATTAGGAACTAAAATTTTTCAATGGCAAAAAGACCCATAAATAACAGCTCATCATACATTATACCTTGAGAAACATTTAGGACATAAAAAGTGAACTTCGATAGCTCCAGAGAAGCCTATTCTAAATTAGTGTATTAGTTGATTTCTAAAATTATCAAGTATGCTTTGGGAACCTGCTCGAGTGACGCTGAACCGAGGGGGCGGTATGTCGATTCGATCGGGAGGCGCTGGGAACGCCACCCCATGAAGGGGAGAACGGAGGCGGGGCGGCGGGGAAAGGAGGCGGCGACGTCGTCGAGATCCGGTTGAGGTGGCGCTGGGGAACGGAGCCGACGAAGGGGAGAACAGAGGCGACGCGGCGCTGAGGTCCGGTTAGGGCGGCGGGGAAAGGAGGCGGCGACGAAGCTGAGATCTGGTGGGGGCGAGGCTGGGGAATGGAGTGAGGAGGCGACGGGAGATGGCAGGTGAGGAGGCGACGGGAGAACTGAGGCGCGAGACGAGAGGCGAGGAGGTGACGGGAGAACTAGGCGGAGGCGAAGGGGAGGGAGGCGTGGCGGGAGAATTTGGCGGCGTGGCGGAGATGTAAGTACTGGCAGCGTGGTTCTCTCCATTGATTTAATTTTTGATTTTTTAGTCACCTGATACATGTCGTGTAGACTTATTGCCACGTAAAACAAAATCATGGCTATAAAATCAAAAATCGCCATGAAATAAAATATTATAGCAACAAAATTTACCCGTGGCAATAAAATCTTATTTAATGCAACGATTTCATTTTTTGTTGCAATACGACAAACCTTTTGCCACGACAGTTAACAATATCGCAACGCATAGTAATTTGTGGTAATATATTGGACGTATCGCCACAATTTTCAAAATTGAGGCAATAACACCACTCTAATGCAACAAATTTTATGGTGTTGTAAAACGTTTCGTGGCAAAAGCCCGGATTTCTAGTAGTGGTCTGACTTCTTTTTTTACGTAGAATGGAGACAAAGACACTTAGGGCGGACAACAATGAAAAGATAGGATTCCTAGACCCGGGCATGGTCAACTGCAAACTTATTGAAGATCCAAAAACAATAAATGATGTTGAGGTGTACGTACTCAAGGCGCTGCTAAAGCTACAACACAAGGACTACGTATTGTTACCCTACAACTTTCAGTACGTGTTTCCCTGCCTACTAGTGTCTCATATTTGATGCGCAACACAATGTGACGACTAATTGGCTTCGCAGACTTTTCATCGGATCGTCCTTGTCTTCATGTTAGACGAAAGCAACATCACCGGTCTTGGACTCAATGAGGAAACCGATGCATTTAATACCAAGACTTAATAGACTTGCTAACCGTAACTTCGATCGTTGCATTATTGCTCTAATAATCTTCCATCCCATTGCACCTAATTAATTTTAATGACTACTCAAAACCATGAACAGGTGTACAAACAATATCGCAAGAAGAGCAAACGGCATCGCCCATACGTGAAAAATTTCGTAATACACACCGATTTTCCATGCTCCGAAACAACCCTAAGGAACAATTTATGTGGATACTATGCAATGACACATATCCACGCTGCTCATCATCGACAATACGGACTACAACGGCCGGTGGTATATCGATCATTACATGTTGACCCGTACTTTTCTTTATAAAGACGATGACACTAATTAATGCTTCAATTTCTCCCATGACAACAAGTCAATCGTAGCACCAAAGACTGCTCGACCACGTAAATTGATGCCCTTCAAGAGCAGATAATGGGTTCATAATTCGAGAAATTCTCCACACGAAGGGCGAATTTTACGACCATTTCTCCATGGCAATAATTCTGAATGAACAATTTAATGCTTCAAAAGTGAATGAACAATGTAATAATTAAATATTATGATGCTTCAATGTATTTCAATTACACTTTACTGATGCTTCAGTACTATTGTGCACAATGTATACCGTACAGAATACATCTACTGTACAATATATATACATGCTACAACATATACTGCAAAAATATATATGCAAAAAGGTTTAAAAAACCCATCACTGCCAGTTTTGGATATCAAAATAGACACGAGCTATCAACGCCGGTTAACAAGAAAAAGGGCAAGGATAGTAGTTATCGCGTGGATATTGATAACAATTGAGCATCGATAGTTACTTATCACTGCCGGATATTATTGAAAATGTGGCAGTGATAGTTAGTTATCACTGCCGGTTATAACTAATAACCAGCAGTGATAATATGTTATCACTGCCGGTTGGAAAGTATGAATCGGCAGTGATATTTATTATCACTGCCGGTTGGAAAGTATAAACCGGCAGTGATAGTGCTTATCACTGCCGGTTTACATCCGGCAGTGATAGTCCTCGACTATCACTGCCACTTAGGTTGTGCCGGGTCCACATCCGGCAGTGATGCCGATGTTGACTCGGCAGTAATCACATGTTCCGTAGTAGTGTTGTGCTCAATCACCTCCCTCGGGACGCCGAGCATGTCCGCGGGCTCCCAAGCGAATATACCCTTATTGGTGCGAAGGAAGGTGACGAGCTCGAGTTCCTATTTGGAACTCAGCTCGGCGGAGACGTGGATGCACCTGGTCGGGTCGCTCTCATCGAGCGGCATAGCCTTTGTAGCTCCGCTAGGCTGGATCGCCGCCTTCTAGCGGGCATTCTTCGTCGTCGCCTCCGAGCCGCGCTGGGGCAACATGCCCGCAAGAGCCAGGCCCTTGGTCTCACACCCATGTGCCGCCTGCAGATCGCCTCGCATGGTGATGATGCCGTTGGGGCTAGGCAGCTTCATGCATCGGTGGCCATAATGGTTTGCGGCCATGAACTTGACCAAGGCGGGCCGCCCGAGGATGGCGTTGTACGGGAGGTCGCCCTCGACCACCTCGAAGGTGACCAGCTCGGTGCGAAGTTGTCCGAGTCGCCGAAGGTGACGGGCAAGACCACCTGCCCCAGGGGAATGGTCGAGCTCCCGGGCACGATCCCGAAGAAAGGAATGGCGATGCTCTTGACCTTCGACCGGGGAATCTGCATCCGGTCAAGCGCCCCTGCCTGCAGCAAATTAAGAGAGCTGCCGCCGTCGACCATGACGCGACCGACCATGAGATTGCCGATGGTCGGGGTCACGACCAAAGCGGTTTTCAGGTCTCGGGCCATACCTGGGAGAGCATCCTCTGGAGAGAAGGTGATGGTGGCCCCAGCCCACTTGCAGGGCTGCCCGATGGGCTTCCCAGTGACCACCGTAGATGGTCATGGGCGCCTTGACTTCGCACCTGGACTGGTAGGCTGACGAACCACCGAAGATGACATCGATCTGGCGCTCACCTTGCTGGAACTCCAAATCGTGGTCGTCGTGCTCCACGCCGGCATTTACCCTGTCTTGAGTGGTCGTAGATCGCCGGAGCACAGCATCTCACCCGCCCATCGAGAAAGCATCTAGCTTATTTTGCCAAGCCTCGCAGTCCGCAGGTCGTGGCCACCGCCTGGGAATAGGCGTAACTTGGCTTCGTGCACTTATCGCGCCTCGGCCCCTGCGGCCGAAAGCATCGTCCGCCGGGACCTGTGTCGTTAGCCCTCTCTTTGGGCTGGTTCTTCGCCTGGTGAGGTCGAGGCCGTCCTTGGCGAGGCTTAGAGTCCTCCCGAGGTTGACCTCGGACCTTGAGGACCTCGCGCTGGCCATCCGCCGAAACGATCACCCGCGGTAGGCCTCCGCCGCCCCTGCGATCGCGCTTCCGCTTCTTGGAGGAGGTGCCGTGGTCGGTGCCCCTGGAGCTGGACAGGCCGACTTCTGTTTGGTTTAGACCAAGCTTACCTTGGTCGTAGTCGCGTTTCCAGTGGACGGCGTCGTCCGCGTCTGCGTACCGTTCCAACATGCGGAAAAGCTTGTTGACGCTGAGCCTCGATGTGATCTCCAGGTCCTCGGTGAGGCGTCGATCACGGACCCCGAACTTGAAGGCCTTGATAACGGCCTCGTTAGAGATGCTCGATCGGGTTCTCGTCGCGGATGAATCGCCGCACAAAATCGCGTAGCGGCTCGTTCTGCCTGGATGACACGGTCCAGTCCTTCTCCTGCCCGCCGCCAGAATAACTCTGAAAGTTGGAACGGCGGGCGCTCGATTTGGCGCCACGACCGAAGGAGCCGGGCTTCGTTAAAAAGCTAGGTCTCGCGCCCCGCCCAAAGACGGCCGGAGGTAGTTTGCCATCACGAAGCTCGTCTCCCGGCCGCCAAGATAGCGGTCGAGTAGATGGATAAGAACTCGTCGGGGTTCTTGGTCCCGCCGGCGCCGATCAACAGCGGGCTTGAACCGAGCCGCAACCGCACACCACGAAGGCCGCCGGAGTATGCCATGCGACCATAGGCGGAATCGTGCACGATGGTCGTGGTCGCCACCGACAAGATCCTTGGCCGCCGGATTCGAGTCGAGGCTTGTTCGGTGGCCCGACCTGCGGTGGGAACGCCCATGGTGCTAGGCACGGGAATCACCTGGTTGGTAACGCAGGCGGTCCTGGACCCTACGGCGCCTGGGCGGAATGTCCCAGGAAAGGTCCGCAGACTTGCTACCAGTTGACTCGGTGTGGTCTGCTCGGCCTGTCCTCGCTGGCCGGGTGCCCGTGAGGCGCCGGTGCGTCTGCGTCAAAGCCTCATCCCGAGCCCGTTGCTCGGGGGCTGGCTCCTGTGCAGGAGGCGTCCGACGCGGGTGACGGTGTGACGTGTTATCAATACTTCTCTGGGAGCGGGTCCCCGAGTGCTGGCTTCGGTGCTGCGGAGGTACGACCTCGGTCGCAGCCGACGAAGTTCTTCGCCGGGGCTCGCCAAAGAGCTCGACCTCGCCTCTATCGGGTCAGCCATGACTCGAGCGATAAGCGCGAGGCGCCTCGGTGGGAGGGAGCCTGGACGGCCCAGAAGACGTGCTGGCCTTCTCCTGGGCCTCCCACCGGAGAGCGGTTATGGCTTAGTTGATGGCAACCTGGACCATCCGGCGAGCATCTTCAGGAGTCTGCGGATCACGGTCATCCGCTCCTCCCTCGGCGCCTTGAGCGTCAGCCATCAGAACGTGCTGCTCGAGCGGCGGCGGCGAAGGCAAAAACAGGGACACGGAGTTGGAGTTCGTGTCCGAGGAAAATCCGTCGAAGAAGTGCGCCATGCTCCTAGGATTCTGGTGTCGTTCCTGTGAAAGAGCAAAATAATCGGGCCCCACGGTGGGCGCCAGCTGTCGACGATCGGGATCGCCAACTGCAAGAAATGAGGTGGAGGTCGGAGTGTTATGGGACCCTAGATGCGTTTCGCTCAAACGAAGGAAAAAGCGATCGTGGTGATGGCCGGAGCAAGACGACAATGAGCACGAGACCGAGATTTATACTGGTTCGAGCCCCCGTGTAGGTAATAGTTTATTCTGCCGCCTTGCGGCGGTGATTCTTGTTATATTGGTGAATAGAGAAGTGTTTACAACTCAAGACAGTAGTGGTGACTCCTAACTCGAGCTGTAGCGTGTACTGTGCGTTGTCTTCGTTGTCCTTTGGAGCCTGCGCGTCTTGGCCTTTATACCTCCTTTACATGCAATGGCTGGGCGAGATCCTCGAAGTGGCCTTCACGCGACGTTGAGGGTCGGCGAGAATCGCCTTGACTTGTCACAAGCCTCTGTGTCATCCCTACGACCCGCGCTTTGGTAATCGCGGCCAAATGCTAGATCCAAATCCAAGGGCGGACCATGGCTTCGAATGTGATCTCGCCGAGCTCGAGGTCGTCGGGGCTCGAGCTCAAGGTCAGGCGCTTGAGGGCATCGCCGCTTAGCCGAGCAAGAGCGTGCTCGGGGCCGAAGTTAGGGGCGCTGATCGCTGCGCTGACCGCCAAAGGGTTGTCCAAATTTCAGTCCATGCTTGTCGTACCCTGTTGAATTGGAATGAAAAGGGAGAGCGTTTGGTGTTTAGGCCTGATATTCTTAAGGAAGCCGAAGAGCAAGTTGCTATGATCAGAGAGAGGTTGAAAATAGCACAGTCAAGTCAAAAGAGCTACACTGATAATCATCGCGATGATTTGAGCTTTGAGCCAGATGATTTGGTGTATCTCAGAGTTACCACTCTTAAATGAGTTAAAAGGTTTTATGCTAAATAGAAGCTTGCACCAAGATATGTTGGTCTGTTCAAAATCATGAGCCATCGAGGGGAGGTTGCTTATCAGTTGGAATTGCCACCATTGTTGGCAAGAGTGCATGATGTGTTTCACGTGTCACAACTAAAGAAATGTCTCAGAGCGCCAGCAGAGTAGACGCCGTTAGAAGCAATTGAACTGCAGGAGGATCTAACCTACAAGGAGCAACCGGCTAAGATTTTGGACATGGTGGAGCACAAGACTAGGAATAATTCTGTCCGCCTTTGCAAAGTTCAGTGGAGTAATCATTCAGAGAATGAAGCACCTTGGGAGTGTGAAGAGGACCTAAAGTCAAAATTTCCAAACCCATTCCTTAGTTAGCCCTGAATCTCGGGGTCGAGATTCTATTAAGGAGAAAGGTTTGTAACATCCCAAAATTTGCCTTTAATATTATTTTATTGTTATTTATGCATTTTGTGATTTTTTTTGGATTTATTGGATTTTTTTGGATTTTATTTGGATTTATTTCAAATTAAGTATATTGGCCTTTTGAGAAAACTAATTATATATAGATAAAATTAATATAAAGTTTGGCTAAAAATATTTTTTTAGTTTTACATATTTTAAATTATTTTTTAGAATTATTTTAGAATTTTTCTGCTAATTTTATTACCTTCATTAAATCAATTTAATTTCAGGAATTATTTTAAAAATCAAAAAACCTTTTGGAAATCCTGAATAGTGTTGGGCCAGACCCATCACTATGCGCTGCGGTTGGCCTAGTCTAGTCTTTTTTTAGAAGGGCTAATGCTGGCCATTGGATCGAATCGGACGGTGGAGGCTTGATAATGTCGATGAAAACCCTAAGGTTTTGTGACCGTAGGATCTTGATTTGGTAGTTCGGTGGGGTCATGTTGGTTTGGGTCTCACGCGGTTGCAGTTGTCGAATTTGAGAGTCGTGTCGGGTTAGGATTCCACCGCACTGCGTGCTACGACAGCTGTTGGATGAACACGTGGACAATGGGATGGGCTTCGGGGAGAAAAAATCCAGATTTGAGGTTTCTTCTCATTGTGTAGGTAAATTTTTTTCTATTTATTTTGTTCAACAATAGATCTAGTATATTTTTAGTAAAAATAATAGATCTAGTTAAATTTAGAGGTTATGGATAGGTTTAGTATATTTTTATTAATTTAGTCGGTTTGTACAAATACATTTACGTAGATATATATTTTTAGGAAAAAATAATATATTTTTTGAATGTAGATGTTTTTTACATATAGATGTAGACATATATGTATTTTTAGAAGTGTAGATTTTTTTACAGATAGAAGTAGATAGATATATATTTTTAGGAGTGTAGATGTTTTTTACAGATAGAAGTTGTCATTCCATTTAAATAGTCATGTCATAAACAACACCATATATGCATAAACATGAAGTTGCAAAGACCTTGTAACATAAACTTGGCTTCAAACGACATATGTGTATGAAATACAATGCTCATTACCTTTTTCATTGTTTTTTATTTTTTTGTTTTTCATTTGAGAAGCACACAAAATAAAAAGAATGTTACAAAAATATTACACGTTTTTTCACAAGCTTCCCCTCAAAACAACCATCTTAAAAAAATTCCTTCAAAATTGTCACTTGAAGGGAATAATCTTAAAAAAACAAAAGGCTTGAAAGAACAAATCTCCCAAAAGCAACCGAAAAAGACTTTCACCAAAAATCCAATAACTCCCCCTCAAATGGATAACCAATGAGATCAACAGAGAGGAGATGATGATATACATGTGCTTGAGTTATCATGGCATGTTCAATTAAGCAAAAGCATGAATCATGATAAGCGAATTCAAAGCATGAAAGGCATGATATAAAATATAACATTATTGAACATGCCAAGGGATACTTATGAGCATATGAACAAGAAGTCTCATCTCATGTCACAATTAAATATCTGTAAATGTAAAAGACATGAGTATATAAGATAGCTCACAAAGTAGATGAAGAATTATTGCACATGCCTCATGAAGGCCATCTTAAGGGTGAGAACCATCCAAGTCTTGATCCCATCTTGCAAAAGACAAAGATCCACTAAGCTTCTGTTCTCCAACCCGCATCTGAAAAACCTACATAGCACAAGAAGATGTCGAGACCTCGGTACTGGGGTTAGAAATAAAGCATTTAGGAATCCAGTACTGAGACACACGACGAGTAGGCACAACACGAGTATACTTGTACACAAAATCAGATTTGCCTTTTCCCGTGTTTCTTGCAACAAAAGATGTTTGCATCACCCTAGGCACAAAATGAGGAGTGAAATGTGCCTTCCTGAAATTAGACCTAGCCTTAGCCTTTTCTTTCTTTTGCTGTTTTGCTAGCTTAAAACAAAAATCTACTAAGTGTCCATCTCTACCACAATGAGTGCAAGTGTACTTAACATGATGTTTAGCTTTAGAAACAGAAGTAGCATTTGCATTCATCATAGTAGAAGATAACATACCAGCAGACTTGAAAACAATTTTCTTAGGCTCATTGACAATTTCAAATTTTCCACTTTCAAGTGTCTTAACAATAGTAGGAGCATGCGATTTATGAAGAGCATAAGAATCAAAACCTAAACCTTTGTGATGAGTACTGACTTTTGATTGATCCAAAATCATGTTTAGGTTTTTCTTTCCTAAAGTGAACCGTTCTAAAGATTTTTCCAAGTAATCAACATTTCGAGAAAGAGTTAAACAGCTTATTACATGGAACGCCCACTTTTCCTTTCTCGCTTATGCATAAGTTGAGCATGAAATAACCTCATGAGTGAGCATAGCATCTGTCATTTGAGAAACCTAGCATTTGCATCATGCAACTTTAATTCCAAAGATAGCACATTTAGAACAATGAGTTGTATCATGCAAATCAACAGTTGAACAAACTAGCATTTTTCACATGTTTCTCATTCTCTTTCTTTTCAGCATTGACTTGGTCTAACAAGGAAACATGTTCTTTCCTAAGCATAGTAAGCTCACTGTAAATTAAGTCACATGATTTGCAAGCATCATCATCAGGAATCAAAGATTTAAGTCTAGCAATTTCAGCATTCAAAGATTCCACAAGAACATCATGTTTCTTAATTTTCTTGTCGCGTTTGTCAAGCAATTTTCCAAGACGAACAACATCAATAGTTAATTCATCGTAAGAAGGTTCTACCTCATTGCAGTCGCTGTCATGATCGCCCTCGGTGAAGCTTTCATCACTCCTAGCCATGAGACACAACCCTGTCAATTCATGTTTGCTTGGAGTTGTTGTGTCATCTTCATTGCTCTCCGAATCCACATCACTCAAATTGACTTGTTTAAGAGCGGAAAGGACCCGGTGGACAACTTTGCTGTTGATGAAACTCTTCTTTCTATTGCTTGGAGAGAACTTCTTCTTCTCTTTTCTTTTGTCATTGTCCTTCTCCTCACTTGATGCTTTACCTGCAAGTTAGGACAATTTGGACGAATGTGGTTGAGATCACCACACTCATAGCATCTTGGAGGGCCACCACCAACTCTCTTCCTCATTCTCACATTCTGCAAAGCTTTATTAAAATGAGAAGAGAGTAGTGCCAAGTCTTCTTCAGGAAATTCTTCAATCTGTTCATCGGTTAGTGAAGACAAGAAAAATAAAGCAAAACTTGAAGAAGCATTATTCTGAGACATGCTAGATTAGGAGGTCAATGCAATTGATTTATGATCATTCTTCCTAGCAAGAACATCCAATTCATGAGTTTTTAGTTTAGAGAAAAGAACATCTAAAGTAAGTGTACTCATGACAGTTGATTCTCTAATGGATGTAACTTTCATCTCCCAAATTGACATGTCTAATGCACCAAGCAATTGTCTAGCATTAGCAGATCATCAAAGCTAACTCCAACAAAGACGCAAATTGCTAAGAATTGTATTAAAGCGTGCAAAGAAATCATCTAGCGACTCACCAGGTTTCATCTCAAATCGCATGTATTCTTTCTTATATATATATCCTGACGAATCTCTTTGACAATGTTAGAACCCTCATGATAATCACAAAGATATTTCCATACCTCATATGCCGACTTGAGATGGATCACGCGGTCGAAGTCGCTTCTTCCCAATCCTTGGATGATCAAATTTCGTGCTTTGCTATTCGCTTCCACATGTGCTCGATTGGTTTAGTTGACTTCTTCATTTTCGGGTACTTGGTATGGCTTGTACACCTTCTCCCAAATTGCAAAGCCCTGAGCTTAGATGTACGCCTCCATCATCGCTTTCCAAAACTGAAAATCAACACCATCGAAAACACAAGGTTTTGTCGAATACCTATCCATCGCTACGGTTTCTAATCACCGGTTAAGATTAATTAGAAAAACTAGGCTCTGATACCACTTGTAGGATCGATATATATTAAACTAGCAATCAGAGGGGGGGTGAATGATTGCGCGGAAGCTAAAATCAAATTTTTGATTATTTTTGAAACACCCCGATTAACTGATTCGGATTCGACAAAAACAGAATGATGCACGTCCACTAAAATAGTAATTTCTGAAGATCTAACCATTAGATCGAAGTGAAATTTTAACTGTAGAAACTAGATTCAATTTGCAAGCTAACCCAATAAAAATCAGCTTGATCGGATCTACGGATCTAAAGTTATTTTCTTTGCAATTTTTCTGAATCAGACACTAGACCAAATAAAAATAGGCTGACACACATTCTCTAAAATAATAATTCCTGAAGATCCAACCGTTGGATTGATGTGAAATTTTAACTAAAAATATCAGATTCAATTATGAATTTAATACAATAGGAATCAACTTGATCGGATTTATGGATCTTGAGATATTACCTTCGCAAGATGACCAAATCAAATAATGACGGAAATTTAGAATCAACGCCGGACCAAAACAGATCAGAGCACACGGTAGAACTTCTGATATTCTCTGAACATTGCTCGGTAATGTAGCCGCAAAGCTTTTGGGAGTCTTGTGGAGGAGCAACAAACACAACGCCTGAAAAACAATCTGTGGAATAGCGCATTAACAGATGGTCAGGAGCAAATGATGTCGACAAAGCAAGTCACGCATGCATGCGGCAAAGGAAAAACTCTCAAACAACCAGGCTCCAGCCGCCGACGCAAAACACAAAGAAAATCACTGCCGCAGGATGTCCAAATTGCCGAGAATTTACGCCGTCGCCTTGCGAAGTTTCGCCACGCCAGACGCCACCGATTCGATCTTCTATTCGCTGCTTAGCCGCTCCTTCCTGCATACATGAGCCGCCGTTCTAGTCGCCAGCCCGACATACATGCATGCCACCAGGAAAACAAAGACGCCAGGGATTATCTAGTCGTAGTATGTTGCATGCATGCATGCATCAACCATGGAATTAACTAGTCGCACATGCAAGCAAAAAATCACGCCACCAGCCGCCAGGGAAAAAGCTCTTTATGCCGCATGGCCGTACGTTGCCGCCGCCGGAAAAGCAAAAACTCCTTGTCGCATGAAAAACGGCTGAACCTCCAGCCGCCAGAGAAAAAGCTCTCGCTTGGAAAAACGACAGCCGCCGCCAAAAAGCTTAATTCATTGATCAGGTTTCAAGTCCTTTTATACAACTCAAAACCCTAACACATGTATGCATATCCACCTGGCCCAATACACATGGCCTAATATATGCATACAACCCAAAATTCACACATGCCTGCCGCACTCACGTGACTAACCTGTCTTCGTGTGCACCGTTCTCTAGCCCGAACGTCCCGCATGACATCCTCGACCACCAGGACCTCGATTCCTCCCTGAACCTAGTGCCGAACCTCAGTTCCTCCATGAACCTAGTTCCGACCCCGTCATCGACCACGTTCGCCCTCGAGCAACACCTGCACACGACTAAACAAACAACGCATCCGAGCACAAGTCCACGACTTGACTCAAAGTCAATCCATGCAACCACTCACATGAGTGCATTGCATCAAACAAAATCCATCATGCTATCACCAACATAATAATCATCTCAACATAGCACATGCACAAGCACCACACATGCTATAACCAAAGTCACTTTACAATGCCAATTTCACCATTCAACCAATTTTTCATCACATGATCTCACAATATATATATATATATATCTTTAGGAATGTAGATAGTTTTTATAGATAGATATATACTTTTAGGAATATAGTTGTTTTTGTACAGATAGATCTAGATAGATATATATTTTTAGAAGTGTAGATATAGATAGATCTAAATTTTTTTTAGCATATAGATATAGTTATGTTAGGAGTCACGGTATTTTTATGAAAAGTAATTAATTTGTGGGTCAATGAATTGGTTCGTAGATATGTCAGAACGAGTTCCATTTAAAATCTATTATGGAGAAGGGGTTATTACGTATGGTTTAGAGGGTGCGGATCTAAGTAAATTCTAGTATGTGGATAGAAGTTTGAGTAGGGTCGAAGAGCACACATTTTCTTTTGTGTTAATTGGTTGTATTATACTTTTCGGATAGAACCGAATCCGTGCCAACTGAAGTTATTTTGCCTTTGTAGTATACGAAATGATGCTATTTATTGGGAATTAGTTTAGGTGAAGGGAACTACATCATGGAGGTTATATGTGAAGGGGGCAGAGCAATATGGATGGTATCAGGTGCTTTTAGTGCAAGTATATGATAGGGTTATTGCCCCACAATAGCAGTTGGATGCCAGTGAGTGTAGTGAGCCTCAAAATGAGTTCAGCTATGGTGACATAGAAATTAGGGAATCTAGCCATGAACAGTATGTAGAGGAATGCAACAAGAACATCATTTATTAGAGTGGTGAACAAGTTGAGGTTGGGGAGGATGATGAAAACATTGGACAAGAAGCATGGGGACAAGTAGACGAAGGTGAGGAAATTGAGAAAATAACTGGAAGGATGGAAGAGGAAGACCGTGAATACATCAGAAGACTAGAGGAAGATGATGATGACTCGAATGTGGAAGATGGAGGTACGGAGCCGCTTGTGCCAACAGATTGGAGCACGCATCAATTTAATAAGCTGGTTGTGAATGAAAGCAGTGATACACTAGGCCTAACAGTATGTACCCGACAAAAGAAGCAATGCAGGATGCTATAAAAGATTGGGCCTTATCAGTAAAGACTTTTAGGGTTAAGAAGTCCACCCCAACCAGTGACAACGTGGTTTGCGAGATCCATGGGTGCCCCTGGAGAGTGCATACGTACAAGCCCAAATGGGGCACCCACTGGCTATGTTCGAAGGTTGAGCAGCAAATCTATATGATTATGGAAACCCTGATGGTTCACAGGAACCTGTCATCTGGGTATGTCGCAACATGTACCTAGAGATAGTGGAGAACCTCAATTTTGAGCCCCGTGCTATTATCCGAGCAATCGAGAACTGATATCAGTATACAATTAGCTACAAGGAGGCATAAAGGGCGAAGCATAAAGTCTTAGAAATGAGGTTTGGGAAATTTGAAGACTCCTACCATAATCTGCCCACACTGCTCAGTTGCATTCAGGGAAGAAATCTTGGCACTTATTATGATTATCAAGACTGTCAGTCAAGCAAGTGGCCAACCAAGAGGCATTTGAAGAGAGTTTTCTTTGCATTTGGAGCTTGCATTAAGGTGTTCTATCAATGTTGTCCATTGTTGTGTGTGGACAACACATTCTTGATCGGAAAATGCAAAGGACACATAATGACAGCTATGGGCGTTGATGGAAACAACCAGATTTTGCCTATTGCTTCGCCTTTGTAGAAAGCGAGAATTACAGAGGTTGGTTGTGGTTCCTACAGAACTTAAAGATCGGGATGGTGAAAACTCATCAAGATGTGTGCTACTGCATGACAGGCATGCTGGTCTACTTAGTGCTATCAAACAGTTGCAAACAGGGGAAGAGGAGCCATTTCTATGGCCTAACCTGCAGAGCCGATGGTGCGTGAGGCATTTGGGTGCGAACTTTTGTAAGCAATTCAAAAACAAGGAACTAATGAACATGTTTAAGAGACTATGTGAGCAGAACCAAGTGAGTAAGTTCCGTACTCTATGGAAGAATCTTGATGACCTACAAGAAAACACAAAGAGGAGCATATGAACAAGGCTAGTAGCAGTGAAACACAGAATCAGGTAGAGCCTTTATTCCCCATGACAACAGAAGATGAGGCGATGAATCATCGTCGAAGGAAAAGGCCAATCAAATGTTTCTTGGGCTGGATAAAGCACGAGCTGAAAGAGAAGTGGTCATTGTTACAAGACACGCATGGTGATAGATACGGTGTCATGATGACTAACTTGGTGGAGGTATACAACTAGGTGATGAGAGGGATGAGGTGTATCCCGTTGGTAGGAAATGTTGAGGGAGTGCTGCAGGGCACAACTAAGTACTTTGTAGATAGGCATCGAGCTGATGAAGTAGTAATGAGAGATGAGAATCTATTATACTCTAGTATGATCACTAAATACGTGGATGAGAAGAGTAAGAAAGCAGGCAAGCATAGAGCTATCAAAGTAGGTGCATGAACACTGCGCTTCGAGGTGATATGCAGGGATAAAGTACGGCATGGAACCAACCAGAAGGTTATCACCCAAGAGTGCAAATGCTCGTGTAACAAACCCCACCTTTTGCATAGCCTATGTTCTCATATGATAGCCGCATGTGCGTTATTTGGAATGCGACCCAGTATATATCTATCTGAATATTTTACAAAGGAAAAGGTGATGGCAACTTGGAAGGCTATGGGTTCCTGATTTTGATGCAAGAACATGCAAAGTAGGGTGTCGCAAAACAAGATGTATCAGAATTGATATGGATGAGTCTGAAGCTGGTAAACGCATGAAGAAATGTTCATTATGCAAGCAAATAGGACATACGTTCAAGAACTGCCAGCCACAAAACAAAGAAGTTGAAGGAGATGGCAACCCGACGATAGGGGAGGGATCATCGTTTGCAAGGCATAGTGGATGACGTCATCATACTATCAGAGAAGCTATTTGAATTATCATATGCTATATGTGAAATTCATATTTTATTATGTAATGTGTGTTGTATGAACTTTGTTTTCTACCTAGTTGAAAGAAAGTTGCATGCCATTGTGAGTGTTGTTGCTTGATACATTATTAGAATTTGTTTCAATATATTGTTATGATGCTTTTATAGTTTTTTTGTACGCATTTGTTTCTTTATGCTTTTGAAATATAACTTTCATTATTGTAATTTGCATGTATGTCTTATCAGAATGGAGATGACGACTGGCCATTTGAGTTGCTAGATCTGGTCGTTGATCATCATCACTGTGCCTGATGAGGACATCACTTCCATGGATACAGCCACATCTACACATCAATTCGAACCCGCTGCGATTATACAAGGACCGGTTACTCGAGCCCGCAAGACTACGCTTAATCAACAGGTGAATGCGTTCCTAAGCCTCCCCATTAGTGATAATATGAATGGGATGCTATTTAATACTTGTGATGATTTGATTGTACATAGGAACCATGGAGAAGGACCCTCGTGGACCAAAATTGGGACAAAGATCAAGTTCAAATCGAATTGGGAAGAGAACAAGTCCGAGTCCAGTTCGGCTTCCGCGACACCATCAACTTCAAACGACCATAACTTTTGATTCAGAAGGTTGTTCGGGGCCCATGAGTACACGTTTGAAAGATCTCGGAGTCTACTTTCCAATGGATCCAGCTCCAATGCCAAATTCATCTTGAAGCAATAGGAAATCACAGAAGAGTGTCACGGGCCAGAAACTCCGGGTGCTGCGCCACCTTTTCTTTTGGGCCTAAAGCCCATGTAACCCTAGGACTTCTTCCCACCTCCAGCCCATGAAGTCCCAAGTAGCATGGCTGCAAGTTTAGTCCTATATTGCCTAGTGTTTAGCATCCACCTCCCTCCCTCCGCTATATAATAAAGGCAATAGGCCACCGTAGAGACTTGGGTTTTGTTTATTTGATAGTTTAGCCATTGCTACTATTTTGAGCCTTCCAGACGTGCTCAACAGCTGCCTAAGAAGCTCCTTATTTCAGAACCCCACATTATCCATCCTTCATTCATATTCGCAATTTCAGATTGCTTTACCATTGTTCTTGCTTGTTCTTCGATTGCATGCAGGAATCGAACCTCGTGTTCAGGTTGATCGTGCCAACGGCAAGATCAATAACCCTCTGGAGTTGGTTTAGCGATTGCTAAGGCGCATCGTCGTCGTACGTTGTAGTCGGATCGTCAAAGTCAATTCCTCCAAATCGAAGTTATCACTCTCATCGAAAGATCGGGACTCAAAGTCACAACAGGTGGTATCAGAGCGCCAAGTTGCTCGATGAGAGATTCAGTATCCTAGATTAGTTTTTGTTTTCTGTCCAAAATTGAAAATCCTCCACAAAAATTCAACCTTTATATTCAATCTGGTATTTTAGTGAGTTTTGTTAGGTTTTGATCTATTAGAGTCCTTGTTTTAGTTGCTGATCGTTTTTTCTTCGCGTAGCTTTTATTCCAATCTGTCCAGTTCTTTGTTTTGTTCATAACTTTTGCATACGAGCTCGGATTCTAGTGTTTTTACACTTTCCTAAAACCTTGAGACAAGCTCCACAAAAACCTAGTTGGGCACGAATTCTAATTCCATACGAAAGGTTGTTTAATCTGGACATCAAATTCGGGAAGCAAGTTACAGTTGTAATCCAGGTTGGTTCGGTATTTTGATCATAACTATCACATCCGAACTCCGATTGAAAAGTTTTTATACTTTCCTGAATCCTTGAAGAGTCCTCTACAAAAACGTTTTTGGGTGTCCTTCGTGATTCATAATCCTTCGAACCGAATTTGACTCGGATTTGGATTTGGTCAGATCAGCTGAATTTTGTTAAATCTGTGCACCTTAGTGTTTTGGCCATAACTTCTACATATGAGCTCCAAATTGTGTGTTTGAATACTTGTTTTAAAGCTTAGAACAGTATCATCATTTTGTTACATTGTGAGCAAGCTTGATTCGGTCATTTTCATACCTTAATTGTAGCCACAACCTTACTGCATAGCTCTGGCCGAATTTGGGTTTGTTTCTTCAATTTGTGTTCTAGTTTTGTTCCTTTGAGTTGGTTGAGTCTAGTAGCATACACAACCAAAAAAGTCCAAAATATCAGTGCACATACCTTTGAGAACCAATTCATCCTTTGCGAATACTTTGATCCCAATTGAGACTAGCGATTTGAAATTACTTGGGGCTGCTCCTTTTGATACGTTGTACTATCATAACTCTTGTGATATCAAGTTAGGGATTCCAAAACTTTGCTCATACAAGTGTTGGCCGAAAGTCACTAAAAAAAGAAAAGAAAAGAAAGAGCCAAAAGGCCCCAAAAAAAAGAGAGAAAAGAAAAAAAAGAATAGTGGCCGACAGCACTACATTGATCAAAACCCTAATTTGTGTTTGTCATTTTCAGATTGTGCAATTGTATTAAGTAGTGAGCAATCTTGTGCCCTTTTACCTTTTCTGAAGCAATTAGCTAGCGTCTCTCCATAACTTATGCAACACGAGTTTTGGTGCTGAAATTATTCTTATTTAGCTCATTCCATTGGTTGCATCAAGTTTCATTATCTTTGCGTGTGTGTTGCCTTGAAATTCACTTATATCTTTGAGATCGGCAACTAGGGCTTGTGAATTCTAGTTTGGATCATTACTTATCATTACAATAACTAGAATTATCAGATTGCATAGGAAATTAACATAGCCTACCAAGCTCCACATATTCTACCTCGTACGTTTGTTCGGTCCCTTGGCAATCGCTTTATCCAAGCTTTAAGAGAAATTTTGACACTGCTAATGGCCGGTAACTCCTGCTGCATGGTAAGAACTTGTAAGAGCTTTGGTTAAAGTTTGAGAGTTGAGCGACTTTTCTGCACATCCTATGTAGTGATAGGAACATTATACTTGCGATTTTGTTTCTCGTCTTCACTAACAATGGCAGGTTCTCAACATCGTAGCGCTTGGGCCAACAGTATTCTAGGAGAAGAGATAGTTCACACTCCGAGATACAGAGAACGTACGAGCATAACTTCAACACCACGGAAGGTACAACCGCATAGCACACGTTCCATAAATAAGTTTACCATTCCCAATTTTAGTGGTAAATATGATCCCGAAGGTTATCTTACTTAGGAATTAGCTGTCGAACAATCATTTGATAAACATGAAATTCCTGAGCATGATAAGGTTAGGGTTGTTACAAATGGATTCTCTGAATTTGCTGCTCTTTGGTGGAATGATTACATGAGTAAAAATCAGGATATTCCTAGCACATGGAAAATATTGAAGAAAATTATGAGAGCTACATTTGTCCCTTCATATGTTGCTCGTCAATTACGAAATGAATTGCAACATCTAAAACAAGGTAGTAAAACAGTGGATGAATACTACCAAGAATTTTAGCATAGATCTTTATGCTCGGGTTAGAAGAGACCGAAAAGACTCGCGTGAATAACTTTTATTTTGGACTAGATTTTGACATTCAGATCATGATATCTTGTAAAGAATTCAATTCTTTGTCATGTTTACTTAATCTTTCACGAGAAGTGAAAGAAAGATACAGAGAAGACAATCAACCAAAATTCAAGCTCCCACAAAGTTAAATGCTACTCTGTTGCATGCACCGCACCAAACCCGAACGAGCATACACACCGAGCATGTGGAAGAAATACAAGAAAATTCGAGTGAAGTAGAGGATAGCACATGTGAGGATGATTCTACTAACACAATCCAATCAATTTCGGTTAGTTCTGCTTATCATTGCTCCATACGCTATTCAAAGTTACTTCAAGAAGGAAGCAACAAGCGTAAATACCAAATATATTAATTGAAAGTTTTGATGTTTCTACTTCGGAGGACGAGGCTAATGACCAGGGTACAGATCTGATTTTACAGCAAGAAAAGGATCAAATTTGTGAGTATATTCCTGCTCTACATAATTCTTGTTATCTACCACCTTGTGCCACAATTGTAGAACCATATGACGAATTGCATGCTTATAATTTTGATCATGTGGTGCTGATTACGCATAAGGAAGTGATAGCTAGAATATCATCTACCACTATTTTGTGCTATATCTTGTTGAATGAGCCTGTTAGTTTGACTTGTGCTATGGACAAGATTTCCGAAATTTCATCTCTTAAGTCTTTGTCTAGCACCCTTGCCTATTGTTTTAAATTCAATTTATTTGGTGAATATGGCATAGATGGCAAGTTTCTTGTTTACAGAATATGCATAACTTGTGATAAACTTGCTGAATTGAAGCTTGCTATTTTTGGCAATTTTAGTTGTAAGCAACAACTTGTTTCCTTTGCGGCTCCATCAAATTTTTCTGATATGTGTGATACCCATAGCTTGCTGCCACATTGTTCGAATTTTAGTACATTAACTTGTATTACAAATCAACATGTCGTAGTTGATGCGTGGAAGCCAATTAAAATTGTGTCACCATTATTGGAATGGTTTGATTTTGCTTGTTTACAATTTGATAACATGAATGAGCCATGCTTGATGCCGTAACTTGTTGCTTTGCCCACAAAACATGTTATTGAATGCGCTCACAAAACATGAGTATTCTTTATCAAAGGTCGAATAGATATGTGCTTTACTTATATTTGCAAATCAAGTTGCAAACTAAATCATGCTAATATTGATGTTATATGCTTCACTTATAACCATAAATCGATGGCGTAATTATGAGGAAAGGTGCTTTGCTTAAATTTGATTTCCTCATGTGTTGTTTTGTAAATAACCGACCGCGAATCCAAAAGAACAATGAAATATGGGATATATACATCTACGCCGTGTACACGTTGTTCTTTTTGTTGGTTGCTTCGTTTCCAGCTTGTCCAATACCGAGGACGGTTTTCCTTCAAGGAGGGGAGAAAGCATCGAAAAGTGCTAGCATTCATCAAGCCATAATATGCTGGAAAGAAGTGTTGAGCTATATGGATAATTATCAGGTGAATCCTCTAAATGTTTTTCATGTCTTCAAAATATATAGAGAGGCGGAGCTACTATTGTCATGGCCCCAAATTCGAATTCGGCTCATGCGGCTAACATTAGCACCAACCAAGTTTTGTCCGCATTTGAGATCAACTTCCGACTTCAGTGAATATCCCAAATTGCCACTTAAGAATTTCCAGACTTAACAAAGTTTAAGAGCTAGAAATTTCAGAGTGCAAATTTGAGTGGTAGCTTGGTAAAACAAAAAGCTGCCATGGTAACTTGTTAAGAGAGATAGAGAGAGGAAAGTGCAGCTCCCTTGCCCATCCTTGCAGCGAGAGCATCATAGCCAAAGGTTTCAACTTCTCTCATCCCAATAACCAGGAAAAAGAGCAGCCGTTGCTTCATTTTGCAAGCAAGCCAGAGCACCATTCTCAGCTGAAGGCAACTAGCAGCAGCCATTTCTTTTTCCCCTCCCAAACACAAGAGCCAACCAAGAACCGAACATCACTCCCATCCTGATTTTTTCCCCAACTGAAGTGCTCTCTCCTCCTGATTTTTTCCTCCCTAACCAAAGCAGCAATTTTCTTCTCCTGAGTTCAGCACCCAACCAGCCGCACCTCACTTTTTTTTTCCTCTCCCACCGCACCTCACTTCCTCCTTTCCTCTTCCCAAAGAGCACCTCACTTTTTTTTCCTCTCCCACCAAGACCTCCTTCCTCCCCAAGTCCTCCTCTTCTTCCTGGCGTCTCCCCCATTCCAGCACCTCTCCAGCACTTCCCTAGACGCCCTCCCGCCCTGCAGCTCCTCCCTGGGCGCCTCCCTCTCCCTCTCCAAGCAGCAGCAGCACCCTCCTCTCCTTCCCTTGTTCCCCATGTGGATTTTGAGGTGAGGCTCTTCCTTGATTTAGGGTTTGGTGTTTTCTAGTTTTGGGGGCAGCAATGGTGGTTTTGTGGGCAGTAATGGTGGTTTGGGGGGCTTAGGTGAGTAGAGATTTGGGATTTGGATGGGGAATAACCAATCTAGGGTTTGGAGCAAAGTTCTGAATTTTCGAGCAGATTTCGTAGCTACTGTTTCGGGTTGATTGGAGCAAGTTCTGAGCATCTCCTGCTAGGCTGGCTGTAGAGAAAGTTTTGGGTAATAGAATTATCTTTCATTTCCAAATGGAATCACTCAATTTAGTTAACCCAGCTGAAAGTTATGATGATTTTAGTGCGTGCTGCTCTGAAATGCTGAAAATGTGGAGCTGAAACTTAGGCTGCAAATTTAAATTATTTCTAGGCCGAATTAGAAATTAATTTTGCCTGAGAAGTTGTAGGAAATTTTGTGTAAATTGTAAAAATGCTATCCTTTACTCAATTCCATGAAGTATAGAAATTTTTATGATGAAAATGGTGCATGCTGTTCTGAAACTCTGAAAATTCTGAACTCCGAAACTGCTCTCTGTTCCTGGCCAAACTGGGAGTTATCTGGGTAGATTCTGGAGGATTGGCCAAAGCTAAGTGGTAGATCTATATCTTGTGGTCATGTAGGATCTGAGTTTGCTCAATTTGATTAAGTGGTTCAAAAGTTATGGCCAATTGTATTAGTGCTGTCCTGAAACCGGGTTTTGCTGAATTTCAGAATTTGTGGGGCTGAAGTTCAGAGTTTAGTGGAAAATTTTCAAGCTATATTCTGAATGTTAGGATGCATGGTAAAGTTGGATCACCCTCTTGTGGTCTTTTAGAGTCCAAGAAGTCAATTTTCGGATTAGCCAATTAAAGGTTATGCTTGTTTAGAGAAATGTGCTTATTGTTTCCAGTTTTTGCTATAGATTAGAAGTGGAATTTAGCGTTTGTGATTTCAATTTTTAAATTGAGTTGAATGTTTGCACTTTGGAGCTGACTTGGATAATGCACTTAGTATTTTCATTTCATATGCATTGCATGCATCTCATTTTCATGCATTGATATCGTGTAGAGAGCAAGCTCGCGGAGGTTGACGCGGCGGTGACCGAGGGGGGTACCGGAGAGCCGGCTATTATTGAAAATCTAGCAGAAGCTCAAGGCAAGCACCTAAGCATATTCAACCTTATTCATAATTGTATTTTAGCGAATAATTTGCTTATTGGATGGTTAGGTTATGCATTAGGAATTGAAATGTGGGAAGGGTATTAGAACCTAATTGTTGCACATACACTCATTGTTAATTGTTGAACATCTTCCTTGGAGCTAGTGTATGGGTAATTATAATGTGTCCATGCTTAGTTTGCTTAGATGTCGGGTATGGGCCAAGTGGTGCATGACTCCATCACTTGAGTTTAATTACTTCACACTATTGGGTTGCAATAGTTATGATTATGCTTTGAAATGAAAAATTGAGACCGGGCGAGAGGGTTGGATCATTTGAGTGTGGAGACTCAAATGTTGTAGTCTCGCCTGTGTTGGTTAAGGACCGATCCGTTGTTTGCCATGTTGATCGAGCACCCCTTGTTGATCGCATGCCCGATATAATGGTACGGTAAGCCACCCTTTCATGGCATACTACTCGATGGGTCATGCCCTCATGCGATTGGACGTGGTTGAGGGCGAGGCCTAGGCCGACTCTCGAGGGCTAAGCGAGGCTTGAGCCGCTCGAGGGAGGTTGCTAGGTGCTCGGGCCGCATGAGGATGGTTCAACGAGTAGATATGGATGGGAGGAGGGTTGACATGAGGTTCCTTGTGGCACATGTCGTGCGATTGATGATCCCCTGCAGGGTGAATAAGCGATTCGAATTGCCGCGCTCTCGGATATGAGCACGCTTGTATCATCCGACACTTCAACGTAGTAATAACTTAAATTGAAACTAGTTGGTATACTTGATGCGGTTACTTGTTCATGATTTTATTTGCTCTCTTAAATGTTTAAATTCAGCTCTCACTTTAGCAATAGGTGCTGTACATAACTGCTATAAAATTTGTAAATTGAGTAGTTGAATGTGAAAATGAACCAAAGTTAAGCTTTTATGCACTTTTACCTTAAGCTTATCCCTTGCTACATCCAAATGCATATTCCTTCGAGTCGGTCATATATGGACCACGGGTAAGTCTTATGCAGTACCTTCGTACTCATGCTTCGCTTTGTGGTTTTCAGGTGAGGACCCCGACGGGTGTGAGTTCTGTCCGTACTGCTTCTCGGTGGTCGGGCGGGGCACCGAGTAAAAGCTAGCTCAACGATGTAAACGCCCGGAAGTGTTCAAGGGCAGGACACTTCCGGAGATATCTGACTTTTGGGTTGAATTTGGTGGTTGTTCATTATTTTGTTGTAAAGTTAACTTTAAAACTTGTTATGGCTATGTTTAATTACTTGGCTACTTCCGTTGTTGAACCTCGTTGTATCACCGTGCTTAACTCCTGTCTGTGATGTTATTGCTATCCATGTCGTTGTTTATGTTGTGGTTGTAGTTGTGATATATTTGTTTAGTTATTTGTTTCTTATGCCTGCTGAGTGGATGTCTGTACTTCTAGGGGTGTCATGCCGAAATTTTGTAGATTTTATGTGTCTAAGTAGGATCTTGCGTGTTGTCTTAGTTGTGAGTTTGTTGTGTGGTTGTTTGGTTTGTCTTTGTGCTTTGGTTTTAGTTGTTTTGTTGTACTTCCATGGCGCGTGCGTGGTCGTAAAGTTTTGGGTTCGTTGCCCCCTTTATGCGAATTGGATTGATATGGCAATGGAAACCGGTATGCGGGGCGATCCTGGGCGAGCTTCGGGTCGCATACCGGGGGAATACCGGGATTGTTGTCGAGTTATTCGAATGGGATCATTGTTGTCCTAATTGGGCTTGGGTGTTAGCACTGTGAGCACCATCGGTGATCCGTTGCTAGCCTCCAAATCCGATGAGGGCGACCGGACATTCGAATAACCCGAGGACGGTCTGGGCGGCTCCTCACAACTATTTTATTTAAATAAATGCAGGACCTATATAAGAATGTTTTGTGCTAAAGATGTGCTGAAAGCAGAGCATGAGTCGAGGACGACTCAAATGCAAGAAGGGGAGGATGATGAGGACATCACTTCCATGGATACAGCCATATCTACACATCAATTCGAACCCGCTGCGATTATACAAGGACCGGTTACTCGAGCCCGCGCACGACAGTTTAATCAACAGGTGAATGCGTTCCTAAGCCTCCCCATTAGTGATAATATGAATGGGATGCTATTTAATACTTGTGATGATTTGGTTGTACTTAGGAACCATGGAGAAGGACCCTCGTGGACCAAAATTGGGCCAAAGATCAAGTTCAAATCGGATTGGGAAGAGAACAAGTCCGAGTCCAGTTCGGCCTCCGCGATAGCATCAACTTCAAACGACCATAACTTTTGATTCAGAAGGTTGTTCGGGGCCCATGAGTACACGTTTGAAAGATCTCGGAGTCTACTTTCCAATGGATCTAGCTCCAATGCCAAATTCATCTTGAAGCAATAGGAAATCACAGAAGAGTGTCACGGGCCAGAAACTCCGGGTGCTGCGCCACCTTTTCTTTTGGGCCCAAAGCCCATGTAACCCTAGGACTTCCTCCCACCTCTGGCCCATGAAAGCCCAAGTTGCATGGCTGCAAGCTTAGTCCTATATTGCCTAGTGTTTAGCATCCACCTCCCTCCCTCCGCTATATAATAAAGGCAATAGGCCACCGTAGAGACTTGAGTTTTGTTTATTTGATAGTTTAGCCATTGCTACTATTTTGAGTCTTCCAGACGTGCTCAACAGCCGCCTAAGAAGCTCCTTATTTCAGAACCCCACATTATCCATCCTTCATTCATATTCGCAATTTCAGATTGCTTTACCATTGTTCTTGCTTGTTCTTCGGTTGCATGCAGGAATCGAACCTCGTGTTCAGGTTGATCATGCCAACGGCAAGATCAATAACCCTCTGGAGTTGGTTTAGCGATTGCTAAGGCGCATCATCGTCGTACGTTGTAGTCGGATCGTCAAAGTCAATTCCTCCAAATCAAAGTTATCACTCTCATCGAAAGATCGGGACCCAAAGTCACAACAGTGCCCACTACGCCATTGCTTTTCCAAAGGAAGGACAGGATCCTCTAGAGCTCGGCGTACTATGACCGAGGACACCACAGAAGCTCTGATCGCTCGATCCTCGTTGGATCCTAAGTAACATACTATTCTTTAGATTACTAAATATCTTAGCTGTAGTGTCATAATTTATATTAATTAATTAGTGTGGTGCTGATATTAATTTTATATTTGTTTTGTAGGCTTTGAGCATTAGGATTACTACCACTCGCTCGGATGGTGGAGGCGGCACACGACGATGTGCAGGGATGGGACATGGGCCGTTGGTTCCCATTTGACAGGTCTCTGCTCAATGCTTTGGTGGATCGGTGGAGGCCAGAGATGCACACCTTCCATCTACCTGTCGGGGAGATGGCCATCACTTTGGAGGACGACTCGTACCTCCTTGGAAACACAATTGCCAGCCACCCTGTGGTGCCTCAGGATGTCGACTCGACGTGGCGCCAGGAGCTACTTACACAGCCTGTGGTGTGCTCCCAAGCGCCATGCACTCAACCCTTCACCAAAGCATCTGGTCACCTCGAGGTGGCTTCAACATTGTGGTATGCAACTTTTAAACCGATACTAGTTGAACTAATAAGAAAGCTTAAATTTACGGTACACATTGTCGAGCTCATGACTAGTCCACCTAGGGGCGACTCCACTGGATCACGCTCGATGGGGATAGTACATTCGACACTCAGGTATTCCGTACTAGATAACACACAGATAAACAGGTTGAAGTACCACAATCATACACAATGAAATAAATAATAAGTACTTCAAGCATTAATAGTAATCGAGTTACATGACCTTATGGTCACCTTACAATAATTCACACGCAGGCGATAAATATCATCGCATCAAGTTTATCAATGGAAGCAAAATAAAGCAAGGAACCCTTCATAACCATAGGCTCTTGAGTGCGGCCCAACCCTTAGTCCTCTTGGCCTTCAATGAACTCCTCCTCCCAAGCCGGTACGGCTTCATCTTCCGAGGTTTTTGTCGATGCAAGGGTGAGTATACAACATACTCAACAAGTCATGCACAATGCGAGTCTATTACTACATGCATGGCTTATTCCAAAGGAAAGGCCTAATTGGTTATTTTGCTCAAAGCAAAGATTTCTTTTAATCAGTAATCCTATTAGATTAAAAGCAAAAAACCATTATTATTAATAATTAATTTTTCAATTCTTTCTCAAGAGTTTGGCACACAGCCCTAATTTCATTCATCAATCTTTGGCACACAACCACCCATCCCATCTTTTATTTTGAAAATCTAACCCTTGATCAGTAATCACGAAGCAATGTCCAATACTACTGGACACGGCTATTCAATAGATTCACACACACACTCTGCAGAGGTCAGACACTTTACCCACAGATACATGCCACCACACAAAGCGATTGATTGTAACAAAGTCTTTCAGAGACTAACACTTAGCCGTTGATCCCTCCGATGTTGCCTTCTAACACTTCCTCACTTAGAGCCAAAGTTTAGAACAGAGCACATACTGTTAGATGGGTACCAAGTCAGAAAGCAGTACACTCCCCGTCTGATTACATTTTGGTGTACTGTCACCCCGAGGTATCAAAGGAAAGATATTAGAAACCTACTTAACTAGGTCCGCCCCATTCCGGACAAGTGGTTGTACACTAACTCAGCTCAAAGGCTCGCAAGGTTAAGTCCTTAATTGTCCCGCAAGACAACCATTTTATACATCTCGCACACAGCCTTCACAATCTTTTCATACATCCCATTGCCACACAGGCCCACCTGCACGAAGCCTTCTTGCCACTTGCCCCGGCCCAAATCATTTTCCCACCCACTTTATACTTAAGCAACACATGCCATTTTCCACTTCATTGTATGAATAGCACCACACGTGTCACTACCCTCGGTTCCATTTCATGACATCATCGCATTTTCCAAAATGCGCTCCATAATTGTTTAGTCAATATTCATTTGATATTTGAAAGTCATTCCACGATATATGCGGGCTAAGCGACTAATCACGGTCTAGCCTCCGTGTTGGCATCATATTAGCATCCAACATATTTAAGCATCTTAGGGTGGACAAGGTTTCAGGGCATATAAACATTTATAATCAAGGTGGCATAACAAGTTTGGCTTTTAACTACCATTTCCCAATTTAATCAATAGTGGTTGTACTTAACATAGCATGCAATATGGAAATCAAAATATACTTTGAAAACTAGGGGCAACATGGTCAAAGCATGACTTGCCTTCAAGAGGAGTTGGTTCTGGTCGAGGTTCTGCGATGGGTCTTCAAACTCTCCTCGGCGAATTCCGCAACTTGAGTCTACTCGGTACAAGCAAACACACAATAAATATATAATACAGACAGCAAACAATTCACTAAAATTAAATAAAAATCACCAATAAATAGTTCACATTTTACAAATTTTGGGCACTGGAATCACTCAAATCCGAGTTAAAATGCAAAAGTTATAGCGTTTTCAATTTTGCTGAAATTCATAAAATAATAAACCGAATTATTTCTCTATTTTCCACCGATTTTCCGGATTGATTTTCCCTCGACTTGACACGGTCGGCACCGAGTTAACCACGCCGCCACGGCCACTAACGAAGCGGGCGGGATGACGCTCTGGCGACGGCCTGACCGATGACTCACCCATCGACATGTGGGCCCATGAACGATGCTAGGACCTACGGTGGTCGACCGACACGGCGAACCATCAAGCCACGCATACGATTTACTCTCGACCGTTGATTCGGATCCGACGGCGCGAAAGTCTAACCGAGCGGTTTACTATTAACGGCCTCGTGGCCTCACCTTAGCGTTGATGAAGATCGGCTACCGAGGTTGCTCGCGAGAGTCGATGAAGAAGGGCGGCGCCGGTTGCGGACTTGAAGAAGATGACGCGGTCCACGGCGTTCCGAGCCTCTCGGTCGGAAGAAGTGACCACACGGATGCGCAACTCAAGGTGAACTCGGGAGGGCCTCGGTGCGGCGGAACGGCGAACGAACAGTGGGATGCGCCGAAACCGAGGCGAGGTGAGTGTGAACTACGGCGAGCTCCCGAGAGGCTAGGGTGGACGAGAGCTAACGGGCGAGAGGGAACGAGCGGGGCGAAGTGACCAATTTAACAAGCCTATTTCACTCGCTCGCGACAGCCTCGAGACAAAGAAATCCCGACATGATCACGGGCGGCCAATGGCGGCGGCGGTCGCTAGACAGATCGCCTCGTCCCGAGGTCGTCCGGTCACATCGACTGCTCGATCGGAATCAGACGGCGGATTAACGCGGCGATTAGGGTTTCCTCATGAGAGCACGGTGTTGGGTCGGCCCAACATCAGTAGCTAAGGATTTTCCGGCTTTTCTAATTAAAAATAAATGTAGAAATTCAAAGTAATTATTTAGGGCACTAAAAATACTCGAAAAATTCTAGAAAAATTCTAGAAAATATTTCAAGCATTTTGAGCCTAAATAAAATATTAGTTTTAATTTTGATAATTATATTTTCTGATATTTAATTACTCAAGGAAAATGATATAAATAAATTCCAATTAAATCCAATAAATCCAATTAACTCCAAAAATTAGATAAATTCAATTAAATGCAATTAAAGGTTGATTAATTCATAAAAATTCAAATAACTCCAAAATTTAAAATCGGGTCAAAAATTGGGGCCGTTACAAACCTACCCCCCTTAACAGAATCTCGTCCCCGAGATTCGAGGCTTAACTATAGAATAGGTTTGGGAATTCCTTTTTCAGATCTTCCTCTCGTTCCCAGGTGGCTTCACTTTCTGTGTGGTTGCTCCACTGAACTCTGCAGAAACGAGTTGTCTTGCTTCTGGTTCTTCGATCTATTATGTCCAGAATTTTTATCGGCTGCTCTTTGTAAGTCAAGTCTTCCTGTAGTTCAACTTCTCCTAATGACGTTTGCTCTTCAGGAATTCGAAGACACTTCTTGAGTTGCGATACATGAAAAACATTGTGCACTCCTGCTAGCGACTGTGGTAACTCCAATTGATATGCGACTTCGCCTTTACGGCTTATGATCTTGAACGGTCCTACATATCTTGGCGCAAGTTTACCCTTTTTGTGAAATCTCTGGACTCCTTTCAGGGGCGTAACTCTGAGATACACATAATCTTCCGGTTCAAAACTCAAATCTCTACGGCGATTGTCTGCATAACTCTTCTGTCTTGACTGCGCAATCTTTAATCTTTCTCTGATCAGTGCTATTTGCTCTTCGGCTTCTTGAAGTATGTCGGGTCCGAAGACGCGACGCCACCGATCTCATTCAATTTAATCTGTCCTACAAGGTCGACCATACAAGGCTTCAAAAGGTGACATCGAAGACTTGCTTGATAGCTATTGTTGTAACTAAACTCGCATATGGCAAACATTTGTCCCAAGTCGACGATATGCTAACGCACAAGCTCTCAACATATCTTCCAATATCTGGTTGACTCTTTCATCCGCCCATCCGTCTGCGGGTGATATGTCAGATCAAGTTCAAACGGGTGCCCATGGTCAGTATGCAATTTATCCCAAAACCTTGAGGTAAATTGGGTACCTCTATCCGATACTATTTTCTTGGCACTCCATGTAAGCAAACGATCCTTGCCATGTATAGCTCGGCTAACTTATCTCCTGAATAGGTTGTCTTCACTGGTATGAAATGTGCGACTTTAGTCAATCGATCCACGATAACCCATATGGAGTCATAACCTCCTTGTGTCCTTGGCAATCCGGTAATGAAATCCATTCGATCTCTTCCCATTTCCACTCGGTATTTTCAATGGTCTGCAGCAGATCCCGCCGGTCTCGATGCATAGCTTTGACTTCGTGGCATACATCACACGTGCTACGTGTTCAAGAACCTCTCTCTTCATATTCGCCACCGAACCGCTTCTTTTAAATCTTGATACATTTTGCACTCCTCGGTGAATCGAATACTTGGAGTCATGAGCTTCCTCCAATATTAATCGCTTTAATTCCTTTTTGTTGGGTACACAAATCGTTCCTTCATCCATAATGTGCCTTGTTAGTCTAGCTTAAAATCTTTTGCTTGGCCTTCCTCCATCTTGGCCTTGATCCGCTTGACCTTCTCATCATCCTTGACCTTCTCTAATCTGATCTTCCAAGATAGGCTTTACTTCTAATGCGACTACTGAATCCTTCCTAACAACTTCCAATTTCAATCTCTGAAGATCCTTGCACGCTTCTCCTGGCTTTCTTCCACTTTCGAACCGAGACCATGACCTTTCCGACTCGGGGCATCACCACTACATTAGCCTTGCACGGATGATAATGAATACCCATGTTGTAATCCTTGATCAGCTCTAACCACCTCCTTTGTCTCATGTTTAGGTCAGATTGGGTGAAAATGTATTTAAGACTTTTATGGTCTGTATACACCTCACACCTATTACCAATAAGATAGTGACGCCATATCTTCAGGGCATGCACTACAGCTGCTAACTCTAAATCGTGCGTCGGGTAATTCCCTTCATGTGGCCTTAATTGCCTTGATGCATAGGCTACTACCTTTCCATTTTGCATTAACACACAGCCGAGTCCTTGGCGTGATGCATCGCAGTAAATATCGAAACTCTGATGCACATCGGGTTGCACTAACACTGGTGCTGATGTCAGTCTTTTCTTCAATTCTTGGAAACTCTTCTCGCAATCCGGTGTCCAAACAAATTTCTTCTCTTTCTTTAACAATTGCGTAATTGGCCTAGCAATTGTCGAGAATCCTTCTATAAATCGGCGGTAATAACCAGCCATTCCAAGGAAACTCCGAACTTGCGAAACTGTCCTGGGCGACTCCCAATGTAGCACTGTCTCAACCTTGCTTGGGTCCACTGCAATTCCTTCGGCAGTCATGACATGCCCTAAGAAATCTACCTTACTCTTCCAGAAATCGCATTTACTAAACTTTGCATACAACCGTTGTTCTTTAGCTTTTCCAACACTAATCTCAAATGTTGGGCGTGCTCTTCATCCGTCCTTGAATAAACCAAAATATCATCTATGAACACGACCACAAATTTATCCAGGTATTCCATAAATACTTTATTCATCAAGTTCATGAAGTATGCGGGCGCATTTGTCAATCCAAATGACATAACGGTGAACTCATAATGTCCATATCTTGAGGAAAATGCGGTCTTGGGTATGTCCTCTGTCTTGATTTTCAACTGGTGATATCCTGACCTAAGGTCAATCTTGGAGAATACTCCTGCTCCTCTTAATTGATCGAAAAGATCATCTATTCGGGGTAACGGGTATTTATTCTTTATCGTCACTTCGTTAAGTGCGCGATAGTCTATACACATCCGAAAACTCCCATCCTTTTTCTTAACAAATAGAACCGGCGCTCCCCAAGGTGACGAGCCTCGATCCGATGAATCCTTTTTCCAACAACTCCTCAATCTGTTTCTTCATCTCCACCAACTCTTCGGTGGACATCCGATATGGTCTCTTTGCTATCGGTGCTGTTCTAGGTACTAAGTCAATTACGAACTCTATGTCTCTGTCTCAGTGGCATTCTGGTAATTCCTCGAAAAACATCCGGTATTCACCGACCATTGGTACATCCTTTATACCGACGGCCTCCAGATTGTTCACTAGCATCCGCCCTCCTCGAATCGCCATCGCTTGAAATTCCACTTTCCTACCTTTTAGGCTCTCAATAGACACAACTCTCCGTCCACAGCCTAATATGACCTTTATGCTTAGTCAACTAATCCATTCCTGTGATAACATCCAGGGTTTGGGTATCTAGTATAATAAGGTTCGCTAGGAACTCTACTCCTTTTATTAATAACTTAACTCCAGAACATCCGACCTTAGAACGGAGTTCGGATCCAGGGGATTGAACTAGGAGTGTACTTTTAAGATTAACCACATCCAGATCATTTGTCATGGCAAAATCTCGAGAAACGAACGAATGCGAAGCTCCTGAATCAAATAGTCCTGTAGCTGGCACTGAGTTGACTAAGAACTTACCAAGCACGACGTCCGTAGCGTTCTGGACTTCGTCTGCGGAAATGTGATTGATCCGCCTCGGTGAATGCTGCGGTGTAGCTCCACCGTGCAGGTCCTCGGCTTCCTCCTTGGTTAGGGTCTTGGCCGGGTGCTCCTAGATTGAAGCGCATCGTGTCACGCCTTTCTTTGGGCACGCATTGGCGAAATGCCCCATCTCGTTCTGATTATGTAGCGCCTCCACGCCATTTGCCGATTTCCACTATTACGATTAACAACCTTGATCGGGTCCGAGGGGTTTGTCCGACCGGTCTTGGCATTGGTGGCGGCGTCGACCTTCGTTCCTCGGCTGAATCGGTGAATTGTCAGGGTATCATTCTCATTTTCGATGACCTCGACGCCCTCCTGTTGTGCCATGCGGCGTTCTACGGTTATCATCCGCCTTGCGCTTGTCTTCCATAGATGAGCGCCTTGTTTACCGCTTGAAATCCGGAAAGTGTGGGTAATCACCCCACACAGAAATCCAGTTGTTAAGTCCTTCAGAAACGGATCGCCTTGTTTTGTCTGTTTACGCGTCTTCCGAGCGAAGCGTGTAACCGAGTGAATTTATTCAGATAATCGCCACCGCTCGCCTCCTTGCTTCAGCGCGCGGAATTCCTCCTTTTTCAGTTCCATAATACCCTCCGGCACATGGTATTGACGGAAAGCTAGGGTGAATTCTTCCCAAGTAATTTCCTGCGGGTTCTCCTGTGACGCGCAGTAGTTCTCCCACCATTCAGCTGCTGTTCCCTCAAGCTGGTGAGAGGCATAAAGCACCCTCTCATGTCCTTCACACTGGGTTATGTGCAATTTCCTTTCGATGGTTCTTAACCAATCATCTGCCTCTAGCGGGCTGGCATTACCTGAGAAAGTCGGCGGTCGTGTCCTCATAAATTCAGACAATCTTGAGTAGGGACGGGGTCCATTGTTCATAGCCTGATTATTAGCGACGGCCTGAGTGCTGAGCTGTTGCACTGTTGTCATCATTGTTTGCATTAACTGTGTCTGGGCTGCAAGGAATGCTCCGAGATTCTGCATATCTCATCGGCGGTCTTTGCTCGGGTGGCGGCGTACCATTCTCGACTACCTCTGTATGTGGAACCATCGCCTCCGGCTCCATTGTTGCGAGTGTTCACCATCTGTTGATTGCTTCGGTGGTTTAGAGATAAGGGGGAAAAGAATAGGCAAGTATAGGAACTTATACGGGGAAACAGGTGTAACTTAAAACGAAAATAACAAAAGGAACTTAAACATCCTAGCATATATAATAATTAAGTATGGTTTATCACATAGCCTAGGACTATGCAACCATACGACAATCACAAACATCACATCCAATTGTTCATTACAACATCGCATACTAATGTTTGAAATAAAAGACGCGACTCAAAACAACTGAGTCTCAACGCAAAAGCTGGACACTACAACTCTGACAAATCATCACTCATCGAGCCAACCCTACCGCGGCTCGCCGATCACGTAAACCGGCGGGTGAGCTGCATCGGGCAACCGATCCCCATGCCCTCCCACCGGGCGCAATGGGTTCCTCCGGCCAAGCGCTGGCTCCTCCGCCTCGCTGCCGTTGCCGAGCTCCATGACGGCTCGGCTCTCCGTGGCCGTGAGAGGGCCTCCTCCAACTCAGCGATCCTCTGGACGGCGTGCATGCGGTCTCTCGCAGGCCTCCTCTGCCTCCTCCAAAGCACGGATCTCGCTCAAGCTCCGTAGTCGTGGCGCCCATCACCTCCTCTGAGCAAGCGGCGAACGACCCAGTGTGCACGGCGCGCTGCCCTCCAGTCCAAGCGGGCTGCAGGGTCCACCTGCGTCGGGAGTGCACACGGAAGCGGTATCCCACGACTCGGCCGTGGTCCTCGCCGATCCGGCGCAGCGCAACTCGGCACACTCAGTATGCCCGCCAGAGCTGGCTCGCTTCACCGCGAGGCGGCGACGACTAGCACGAGCGTGCTCCCGAGCGCATAAGGTCGAGTCGTCTCCCATCCACGAGCGATCCGCTGACTATCCAAAGGGACTTGTAGAGTGGTCGGTCAAGCCTCCCAACACCGGAGCATCCTCCGAGCTCCGCAGTGTAGCCACCGTGACGCTCTCCAAAGGAGTGAACCATCCGCATCGCCAAAGCAACGCCGTCGAACAACAAATTTTAAAGAACACGAAAGTAATAGCAAAAATACAAAGAGAGGTATGAAGTAAAGAAGAAGAGATGAGTCAAGATTTCATTGATTATTCTTGTCCAGATTTTATTCTTTAGAAATTAATTTGGACTCCATTAAAACGGCTACCTAACTAGGGTCAAGTCCTCTGATCGGTATGGCTCGATACCATCCTCGTCGTGCCCCGAATTCCCACGGATTCGGACACTCAGTATATTCTGTACTAGTCCAGATCACGCTTAGTACACACAGATAAACAAAGTTGAAGTACCACAATCATACACAAATGAAATAAATAATAAGTACTTCAAGCATTAATAGTAACGAGTTACATGGCCTTATGGCCACCTTACAATACTTCACAAGCAGGCGATAAATATCATCAGTATCAAGTTCATTCAGCGGAAGCAAAATACGATAGCGGGACCCTTCTTAACCACAGGCTACTGAGTGCGGCCCAACCCCTTAGTCCTCCTGGCCTTCAATGAACTCCTCCTCCCAAGCTGGTACGGCTTCATCTTCTGAGGTTTTTGTCGATGCAAGGGTGAGTATACAACATACTCAACAAGTCATGCACAATGCAGATCTATTACTACATGCATGGCTTATTCCAAAGGAAAGGCCTAATTGGTTATTTTGCATAAAGCAGCATTTCTTTTAATCGGGTAATCCTATTAGATTAAAAGCAGTAAAATCAGTATTATTAATAACTAATTTTTCAATTCTTTCTCAAGAGTTTTGGCACACAGCCCTAATTTCATTCATCAGTTTCTGGCACACAGCCACCCATCCACATCTTTTATTTTAAAATCTAACCCTTGATCAGAATCACCGAGCAATGTCCAATACCATGACACGGCTATTCAATAGATTCACACACACACTCTGCAGAGGTCAGACACTTTACCCACAGGATACAATGCTCACCACACAAAGTATTGATTGTAACAAAGTCTTTCAGAGACTAACACTTAGCCAATGATCCTCTCCAAGATTGCCTTCCTAACACTTCCTCACACAGAGCCAAAGTTTAGAACAGCACATACCGTTAGATGGGTACCAAGCAGCAAAGACAGTACGCTCCCCGTCTGATTACATTTTTGGTGTAATCACACCCCGAGGTATCAAAGGAAAGATATTAGAAACCTACTTAACTAGGTCCGCCCCATTCCGCATAAGTGGTTGTACACGGAACTCAGCTCAAAGGCTCGCAAGGTTAAGTCCTTAATTGTCTCGGCAAGACAACCATTTTATACATCTCGGCACACAGCCTTCACAATCTTTTCATACATCCCATTGCCACACAGGCCCACCTGGCACGAAGTCTTCTTGCCACTTGCTCCGGTTCAAATCATTTTCCCACCCCACTTTATACTTAAGCAACACATGCCATTTTCCACATCAGTTCATGAATAGCACCACACAGGTCACTATCCTAGTTCCAATTCATGACATCATCGCATTTTCCAAAATGCGTTCCATAATCGTTTAATCAATATTCATTTGATATTTGAAAGTCATTCCACGCATACAAGCAGGCTAAGCAGCTAATCACGGTCTAGCCTCCCGTGTTGGCATCATATTAGCATCCAACATATTTAAGCATCTTAGGGTGGACAAGGTTTCAGGGCATATAAACATTTATAATCAAGGTGGCATAACAAGTTTGGCTTTTAACTACCATTTCCCAATTTAATCAATAGTGGTTGTACTTAACATAGCATGCAATATGGAAATCAAAATATACTTTTAAAATCTAGGGCAACATGGTCAAAGCACGACTTGCCTTCAAGAGGAGTTGGTTCTGGTCGAGGTTCTGCGACGGGTCCTCAAACTCTCCTCGATTTAATTCCGCAACTCGAGTCTACTCTTACAAAGCAAACACACAATAAATATATAATACAGACAGCAAACAATTCACTAAAATTAAATAAAAATCACCAATAAATAGTTCACATTTTTACAAATTTTTGGGCACTGGAATCACTCAAATCCGAGTTAAAATGCGAAAGTTATAGCGTTTAATTTTGCTGAAATTCATAAAAGAATAAACCGAATTATTTCTCTATTTTCCACCGATTTTTCGCTGATTTTCCCCGCTTGACACGTGTCGGCACCAGAGCGAGCCACGCCGCCCACGGTCATCGACAGTGGTCCCGGATGACGTCATGCCGACGCCGGACAAATGGTGACTCACCCAATCGACATGTGGGCCTGGCGAACGAGGCTAGGACCTACCAAAGGTCGACGGCGGCTGCGGCGAACCATCAAGCCACGCGATACGATTTTCTCGACCGTTGATTCAATCCGACGGCGCGAAGTCTAACCGAGCGTTTACTATTTACGGCCTACGTGGCGTTACCTTAGGCGCTTGGATGAAGATCGACTACCGAGGTTGCACGCGAGGAGTCGAAGATGCAGCTGCTGGCTCACGGACTTGAAGAAGATGACGCCGTCCACGACGCTTCCGAGCCTCTCCGGTCGGAATAAGTAACCACGCTGCTGGCGCAACTCAAGGAACTTCGGTGGCCTCAAAGGGCGGAACGGAGCACCAATGGGGCACAAATAAAACGAAGCGGGAAAAGTGTGAACTACGGCGAAGCTCCCGAGAGGGCTAGGGTGGACGAGCTAACGAGCGAGAGGGGGAAACGAGCGGGTGAAGTGCTGCACGCCACCGCCTATTTCACTCGCTCGACAGCCTCGAGACGCGCCAAGAAATCCCGACATGATCTGCGGCGCCAATGGCGACGGCGGGCGACGATCGCCTCGTCCCGAGGTCGTCCCCGGCCACATCGACTGTCGATCGGGAATCAACGGCGGATTGACGCTACGATTAGGGTTTTCGCGCAAGACAAGGTTGGGCCGCCCAACACTCTGTAGCTAAGGATTTTTCCGGCTTTTCTAATTAAAATAAATGCCGAATTCAAAGTAATTATTTAGGGCACTAAAAATACCGAAAAATTCTAGAAAAATTCTAGAAAATATTTCAGAGCATTTTGAGCCTAAATAAAATATTAGTTTTAATTTTTGATAATTATATTTTCTGGTATTTAATTACTCAAGGAAAATGATATAAATAAATTCCAATTAAATCCAATAAATCCCAGAATAATTAGATAAATTCAATTAAATGCAATTAAAGGTTGATTAATTCATAAAAAATTCAAATAACTCCAAAATTTAAAATCGGGTCAAAATTCGGGACGTTACACGTACCAACCCTTCACCAGCACACATGGTCTGACACTGAGGTGGCTTCAACAGTTCGTGGTATGCAACTAACCTTTTAAACTTAATTGTGCGTATACTAGTTGAACTAATAAGAAAGCTTAAATTTACAGGTAGAGCACATTGTCGAGCCTGCGGACGAGGTAAGGGTGAGCTACCACCTAGGGGCGTACTGCTTGTGGCTCTTTGGCTGGTGCATGTTCACGAGCTCCGATGGGGATAGCTGTCGTGCCCCGAATTTTTACGGATTCGGACACTCTGTGTATTCCGTACTAGTCCAGGATCACGCTAGTACACACAGATAAACAAAGTTGAAGTACCACAATCATACACAATGAAATAAATAATAAAGTACTTCAAGCATAATATAATCGAGTTACATGACCTTATGGTCTCCTTACAATAATTCGCCACGCAGGGCGATAAATATCAGAGTAGCACAAGTTTATCAGCGGAAGCAAAAGTAAAGCAAGGAACCCTTCATAACCATAGGCTACTGAGTGCGGCTCAACCCCTTAATCTTCTTGGCCTTCGATGAACTCCTCCTCTCAAGCTGGCACAGCTTCTTCTTCTGAGGTTTTTGTCGACGCAAGGGTGAGTATACAACATACTCAACAAGTCATGCACAATGCAGGTCTATTACTACATGCATGGCTTATCCAAAGGAAAGGCTTAGTTGGTTATTTTGCTCAAAGCAGCATTTCTTTAAACAGGTAATCCTATTAGGTTAAAAGCAGCAAAACCATTATTAATAATAATTGATTTCTCAATTCTTTTCCAAGGGTTTGGCACACAGCCCTAGTTTGATTCATCAATCTTTGGCACACAGCCACCCATTCCACATTTTTATTTTGAAAATCTAACCCTTGACTGTAATCACCGAGCAATGTCCAGTACCACGGACACGGCTATTCGAATAGATTCACACACACACACTGCAGAGGCTGTACACTTTACCCACAGATACAAATCCGCTCGCACCACACAAAGCGATTGATTGCAACAAAGTCTTTCAGAGACTAACATTTAACCGTTGAACCCCTCCGATACTTCCCTTCTAACACTTCCCTCACTTAGAGCCGAAGTTTAGACAGAGCAAGTACCGTTGAATGGGTACCAAGCCGTAGCACAGGTACACTTCCCCTACAGTTGCACTGGTGTGCACTGTCACCCCGAGGTCTCAAAGGAAAGAGGTTAGAAACCTACTTAACTAGGTCCGTCCCATTCCGGACAAGTGGTTGTACACGGAACTCAGTTCAAAGGCTCGCAAGATTAAGTCCTTAATTGTCCCGCAAGACATCCATTTTATACATCTCGCACACAGCCTTCACAATCTTTCATACAACCTGCCACACAGGCCCACTGCACGAAGCCTTCTTGCCACTTGCCCCGGTCCAAATCATTTCCCACCCAGTTTTGCATTATTGCAACACATGCCAATGCCCACTTCATTGTACGAGTAGAACCACACAGGTCGCTACCCTCAATTCCATTTCATGACATCATCGCATTATTTCAAAATGCGTTCCATAATTGTTTAGTCCACATTCGTTTGCAATTTGAAAGACATTCAACGCATATATGCGGGCTAAGCGACTAATCACGGTCTAGCCTCCCGTGTTGGCATCAGATTAGCATCCAACATATTAAACATCTTAGGGTGGACAAAGATTTCAGGGCGTATAAACATTATAATCAAGGTGGCATAACAAATCTGGCTTTTAACTACCATTTCCCAATTTAACTAATAATATTTGTACTTAACATAGCAAGCGATATGGAAATCGAAATATACTTTGAAAACTAGGCGCAAAATGGTTAAAGCATGACTTGCCTTCAAATAGCAGTTGGTTCTGGTCCGAGGCCTGCGATGGGTCTTCGAATTCTCCCTCGGCGAATTCCGGCGACTCGGAGTCTAATCGGTACAAGCAAGCACACAATAAATATGCAATACAGACAGCAATATTAACAACAAAATAAAATAAAAATCACCATTAAATATCTTACATTTTTACAAATTTTTGGGCACTGGAATCACCCAAATCCGAGTTAAAATGCAAAAGTTATAGCATTTTCAAGTTTGCTGAAATTCAATTAAATATATAACCGAATTTCTTTATTTATTTTCCTACTGAAAATCCGGATTAATTTCCTCGGCGTGACACGTGTCGACACCGGAGTTAACCACGTCGCTTACGGCCACTAACGAGCGGGCCCTCGGGTGACGTCGGTGGCGTCGGCAAACTTCGGTCACACGCCGACAAGCGGGCCCATGAACGGCCTTCGCCCCACATGTCGACCGACACGACGGCGAGGAAGCATCAAGCCACGCCTACGCGATTTTCCGGACCGTTGGATTCGGATCTGACGGCGCAAAGACTACCCGAGCGATACACTGTTAATACGCCTACGTGGCCTCACCTTGAGCGTTGGATGAAGATCAGGCGGCTGTGGTTGCTCGCGAGGAGTTGAAGAAGAAGGGCGGCGCTGGTTGCCGGACTTGGAGAAGACGACGCGGTCGACGGCGTTTTCGAGCCTCTCCGGTCGGAAGAAGTAACCACACGGATGCGCCTTGGCTTGGTGAACTCGGTGAGGGTCTCGGAGACGGCGGAGAGCGGTGAACGACGGCGAGATGCGACGAAAACCGAGGCGGAGGTGATTGCCAACTACGGCGAGCAAAAGGGGCAGCTAGGAGACACGAGAGCTAATGGGCGAACGGACGGAATGCGCGGGGCGAGGAGACCAATTTAACAAGCCATAGCACGGTCGTCGAGATGCCTTGTAACACGTGCAAATCCCCGGCAAATCACGGCGGCCAGCAGAGATTCAGGTCTTTGCGATCGCAAGCCAGATCCCGAGAAGCTTCGGTCAAATCCGACCGTTCGATCAAGATCGGACGGTGCGGACCGGAGCGGCGATTAGGGTTTCCTCCGCGCGAGCACAGTGTTGGGTCGGCCCAACACTGTAGCTACGGGATTTTCCGGTTTTTCCAATAAAAATAAATGTAGAAATTCAAAGTAATTATTTAGGGCACTAAAAATACTCGAAAAATTCTAGAAAAATTCCAGAAAATATTTCAAGGCATTTAGAGATTAAATAAAATATTTTCATTTATTTTTGATAAATACTTTTTCTGATATTAATTAATCAAGAGAAGAATAATTCAATTTAATTTCATTTAAATCCAATAAATCCTCAAAAATCCATAAAAATTCAATTAACTCCAAAAAAAATCAGATAAAATCAATTAAATGCAAATAAACTTTTAATTAATTCACAAAAATCCAAATAACTCCAAAAATTAAAATTGGGCCAAAATTCGGGACGTTACAATAGCGTGGACAAGCACCTCGTCCAGTTAGTGCGGGTGATTGCGGATGCACCTCTTGACGTCGTGCCGCAGTACTCCTAGGGCGATTGTGCTGTGTACCACATACCGTGCGCTCTGCGATAGTTTTGGACTGATCACCGATGGCTCGACCTTCACCGGATGTCCACTGCTTGTACAGCTTTGGGCATATAAGATGTTCTAGATCGGGCAATTCGACATCGACTTACTGCCTCTTGTACATACTGGTGATGACGACATTGACGCTCCAACCATGGACACCATCTGGTGCCACTAACGGGTAAGATATTGTAATCACAATTGTGAAACTTTTGTTTTAACATTTGTCAGTACTAACGGTAACGTTCTACGTTGATTTTTCTGTCATCACTGCAGCCTAGGTGGGCACACAGGATGGTGTGACTAGGCTATCCACAGTTCATTGCTGCATAGCCCTTCATTATACATTGAAGGTTACGTGTAATGGGAATGATGATCCGTTCAAGCTGGAGAATCTAAGTAAAGTTATGTCCAAATTGCAAAAGTAGCATCCAATATTATTGAGGAATAAGGTGACAGCCTTTGGACTAAATCTTGTGACCTCCAACGACCTCAATACGCACTTGCAAGGATGACGTCAAAGGTATTTTAGGGTGTGCGAACTAGCCGATCACCCTTCTGCTACTGGTTTCTCTACGAGATTTTATAGGGTACTGATGCTGCCTGATCAGTATGCAGAGCATATTAAGGTTAGTTATTTCCTATTTGTTCACCCTACTAATCTTTTTTCATTATCTATAAGTTTACCAATTCGTATGCTCGTCTTGTGTGTTAATTATTCCCAAAGGATAATTGCTGAACAAAGATATCCTAGAATTCCTAGCGATGTATATGCTCTTCGGCGGGGGTGTGATGCTTGGTTCGCGTAGAAGACGCAAAACAGGATCTAACAGGAGGGGTAGAGATCCACTCAGTACTGTTGCAGTAGAAAGTCCAAGAGGATGATCTACCACCACCAAAGGGGGCTTGCTCCAAACTATGCAAACGATGATGATGACGACGACAATTTCATATCACCTATACCTTGATGCTCAAGCGCTATTACAAATAGGCCATTTAAGCACTACTACAACAGGCCATTCAAGCAACAATGCAAGAGGACGTTCGACCAGCACTGAAGGAGGGCTAGCTCCTAACCATACAAACGACGATGATGACGACGATTTCATGCCACCGAGGTCATGAACCTTGTGTTCTCGGAGTCCTCTGAATTCTAACGATGATATTACATTAAGTCTATCAGGTATCCAAACATAGTACCCCGTTAGGAACCAATAGATAACTATTATAATTTTTATAGTAGCAATCTATTCCAACAACCTTGGCCATAGAATGTATGATTTTGTGACTTAGTCCTTCACTAGAGGCATGTACCTATGTTGTATCCTAGCTTTATGAATTCCATAAAGCATGTATGTACCTATGTTGTATCCCAGTTTGTGACTTAGTCATGCACTTTGTAATATCAATGTCAGGTTTTATTCAATATTTTATTATGATTTGTCGTCAAATTTGTCGCACACTAAAACAGAATGAGAAACAACAAAATTTGATTTTTTTGTTAAAAAATTAACTAATAAATAATTTTGTAAAATACTACATGAATTATCACCAATAAATATGATTTTTTTTGAATTTATTGAACCCTAGCTTGAACTCTAAAATTCTAGCGACCATCAAAATAACACTAACTTTTAATAATTAATGCTCACAAGTTACAACGATTTTCGAATAAAATCATTGCAAAAATGTTCCTCATGAATTTAATTTCCTTGAAAAAAAATCATGATTTTTAGAATTTATTTAGTTTGGGACTCTGTAGCCTAACCATTTGGCGACAGCTCTCTATCGCCAAATGAAATGGCAACATATTTTTGTCACCAAATCGTTTGGCAATAAAGGTCTGTCACCCTTTTATTTGGCGGTAGAGAGGCCACATCAGCACTGACTCATCTTTGCCTGCATTTTGACCTTTTGTCACCAAACTATACAGCGACAGAGGTATAGTTTTGTAATTTTTTAGATCGAGGCAGGATTGGTCGTTATTCAATACATACCTCTGGTCGAGGATTGGCCAGTGAATACGCCTTGATGCTGCAAGAGCCAGGTTCTAAGCCTTGGAATATCTTGCTCAGCCTGGAGATGTTCGCGTCTGACAAGACTAGCGGTCAGTAAGTGTAACATCCCAAAATTTGGGTTTTTAAAAATTTATATTAAATTAGCTTTCCAAAAATTTTTCTTCAATCTTATTTGATTAAATAAGCTTAATCTAGAATTTTCCAAAGCTAAACTTTATTTTATTGTGCCTTTGGTGTGCATCAAAAATTTAAAATTTGGTTTTTACAGTGTTCTTTGTATCTCAGGGAATTTCTCAAATTTGAGATTCGCTAAAAATTAATTAAAATTATTAATTTAAACATTTGGATGTTAATTGGATTTTTAATTCGAATTATTAATTGTTCGGGCAATTTATATCCAAATTCCATTTCAAAACCTTTCCAAAAATCTCATCCATTAAAAATACAGTTTGGAGACAAAATAAAAGAGTTGGATTTGCTAAAACTATCTTAATTAATATAAATAAACCTAAAGGAATTTCTGCGAAATTTCCTACATTTAATCAAATTATATATTTTCTAAAACCTTTCCGAAAGCTTTAACAAAATAAAAATATATGTTGATATAAAAATAAAATATTTGGTGGTACCAAAATATTTTAATTGATCTCAATCTCAACACTTAGAAAGATTTCAGCTTAAGGCTATATATTGTGAACCTGAACCATTTCTCTCAAGCGAATAAATTGACCTAATAAGACTATGTTTGTGTGCATGTTACCTTATTCATTCAACAACACCTTGAATATGATCTCGGCCAAGTTTCATGTGAAATGGAGTTCAATAGCTATTTTAATTAGTGAACACAACATGCTTGAAAACCACAAACTGCAGCACTAGAAAACTTTCAGGAGCCAAGTCTGTGAATTTGTGGTTCTGAGGCACTTTTCAAAATTCAATAACTTGAACTATGAAGCATTGCAGACTGTGCATGTTATACCATTGCATACTTTAACACTTGAACAACATTCTTACCAAGTTTGACAAATTTTAAAGCTTGTTTGATAGTACAACTAAGTGGCCAAAGAAGACATAAAATCTGATCTTGTAGGGGACTTAGCTCCCGGACCCTGCTCAAACGTGCCACAGCAGACGGTTTTGTTGGATCTAAACGCTGCCGGGCAGAGGTTTTGCTCCACGCGGATGCCTCCAGCTAGCTTTGCTTCCTCCACCTCCTGCCCATACTGCCAGCACTTCTTCTCATTTATCCTTTCCAGCCTCACTTGTCTCTCTTCTTCCCCAAAGCAGCAACACCTCCCCAAGCGCCATTCCTGCAGCTCCTCCCTGGGCGCCACTCCCTCCAGCTCCTCCTGGCCGGCCTCCTCCTCCAGCCCTTTTCCTGGTGGCGCCTCCCCCTTCTGCCTCAAGCCAGCGCCTCCATCTCCCCCACAAGTAGCAAAGAAGAGTTACGCCGAGCAACCAGGCGGCCGTGCAGCAGCGATAGCAATCACGCCAGGTAAGCTCCTTGTAGCAGCTCTTACCCATTCCATGCGCACATCGCTGCTCTTCACTCTCCCGAGTCCGCTCTGTGTCATGCATGCAGCCGAAGCCCAATCCCTGACCTCGCTTCTTCACCGTGCTTGCATGCAGCCAAAGCCACCTCTCTTCCTCCCTGCGCCGGTGAGCCAGCTCAATCTCCTGAAGTTGCTTCGTTCTTGCGCACCCAGGTGAGTCTGCCTGTGCACGGCCAAGGCTCAATATCCTGCTTCATTCTTGCGCACGGCCAAGGCTCAATCTCCTGAAATGTTTCCTCGCCTTGCATGCAGCCAAGCCGTGCCATGTCTTCCTCCCCAGCCGAGCCACACCTTCCTTGCAGCGCCTTCTCCAGTTCTGCTCCGAAGTCCAGAGCCAGCGCCATTGTTGGATTCCTAAAGCTCTGGGGTTTGTAGAGGTGAGCCTAAGTAATTAAGCATGAGACTTTGTCACAAGAAACTGCATGGCGTAGTGGTAGAGCACCAGTGCTTGTATTCAACAGATCCTGAGGTCGATTCCCACATCCACACTTTATTTTTTTTCTTATCTTTGCCTTACGCAATGAAACACTTATAACTTTTGCTGTGAATCTCCGATTAATGCAAACTCAGTTTGTGGATTTGAGTTAGTCAGTAAGGATTTAGAATATGCAATAAAAAGTCATATGTTGCTTGCAGCAAAAACTTTTAATTAGAGTTGGAATGGAAGTCACCTTTTAGGTAATATGAAGCAATTATATGTTTCCTTGCTCCATAAATCATGAAATAAATGAAACATGTCCTTGCAACCCCAGAGAACCCATTTCCATGAAAAGATTCAGATTTAAATGCATTTTGTATCAAGTATTGATTGTGCAAATACCTTAATAACATGCAAGACTCAAATGGTTAAAATATGTATCAAATGAGCTCAACAAGTGGTGAAACCAGTTTAGTGCACTTCTGGGATAGCATAGATCACAAATATACAAAAATATTTAGACTATTCATTAGTTTGCCCTATTTGCTCATTAGCCAAACATGCAATCGGTAAAATGAACAAATAGCCGTAACTATAGAAAATGAGCCTCAATCTCGACAAAACCAACTCCTATGACCTTGAAATAATATGCCTTAGCTTGCCATACAAAAGTAACATCAGTTTGATCAACTTCGAGTTAAGCTCATATTAAGCCTAAATAACCATTCATATGAAAAACACCCTGAACAAATAAGAAATATCACGGAATCAACTTTAAAATACTCTTAGGGATATTCCCTACTAATTCCTGAAAAATGGTTACATTATCCCATTTGGTGCAGCCGCAAACGAAGAAAGAAAACTGAACCACAATAGCACTAAAAGTGTGGTCATATAAGCCTTTTCGACAGTCTGTAGAATATCGCATATAAATATAAAATAATGAGGGAATAACTGAAAAACATTATCTGATATATATACTACCATATTCTGAAAAAATGTATTAATTATAACTTGCTTTGTATCTGAATCCAATCACAAGCATATGCTTAGTTCATGGCGAACTAACGTAACTTCGTGGACCCGGTCTATAGATCGAGAGTCCATATGGCATCGGCTATCCAATCAAAATAATATTCTTCGGAATAATATTCCTTCTTTCCCAGTTATTAATCCTTCTCTTCGGTGTATTTTCTGAAAGCCGTTCTCTTTTGTCTAATCATCGACCCAATCCATCCAAGTTCCTAATTTCATTAAGTCACAGCCCAATGCTATTCATTCTTAATTTGGAGTTTACTTGATTTGCTTTTTGAAGTTTTGTTGTATTTGAGTTTGTTTATCGTTAGACGCTTCTTCGTAAGTCGCTCGAAGGAGCTGAGAAGCAACCAAGCAGAGATTGAAGATCGAGGATCAAGGATCGAAGATAAAGAGTAAAGAATAATATAAATTGCAAGGGCCAGGCAAGTTGTGCTTTGATCATATTGCTCCCAGTTTTACAAATTTACTTTGATTCAAATTATTGCATGCTAGTTCAAGATTAAAATGAATTAAATTAATTTGGGAATTAGTTATTCAACCCAATTGCTAAATATCACCTTGCCATGATTATTTGTATGCCATAATTCATTTGTCACCCTAAGATGGTTGATTATTAGTTGGTTGTTATTACTTGCCAACGTGGGTTGGTTAGACCGTGTATAATTGCTTAGCCATGCCACGCAACTCATGTCTTCTGAAAATAAAAGGATAATACTGATTAATGGATTATGAAATGTGCTTGCGAAATGGTGTGACGTGTTGCCACACGATGATGTTGATATGTGGAACCAGAGTGGTTCTACATGGATGTTGAGTTGTTGTTGGCATTGTGTTGCGCAATAATCAACTGGGGTGGTAAAATGTTTTAGACCGAGGCAAGTGGCAAGAGTGGCATTGGATATGTCACTTTGGTATTTGGCGGTGTTGTTGGTAAATTATGAGATGGTACTGTTGGTGAATTATGTGATGGTATTGTTGGTGAATTGTTTGGGGTAGTCTTGCCTTGGTCACCCTAAGGACTCCACCTTGCAAGCCTTTGAACTGAGTCACTCGTACAACCACATGTCTGATATGGGACAGACCTAGTTTAGTAGGATTCTGATATCTCACCTTTGATACCTCGGGGTGGCAGTCACCCGAGGGGTGACTGTATGGGGGAGCGTACCTGTGCTGCGGCTTGGTACCCATCCAATGGTGTTCGTCGGTCCTATACTTTGGCTCAGAGTGAGGGAAGTGATAGTGAAGGCAACACGGAGAGGTTTCTAGGTTGAGCTAGAAGTTTCTGAAAGGCTTTGTTATGATCGCTCATTCGCATACTCTTGTATGGCGATTCACGGCTGACGTGGTGAGTTGATTGTATCTTGTGGGTAAAGTGTACAACCTCTCAGAGAGTGTAAAACTATTGAATAGCCGTGTTCATGGTATTGAACATTGCTCGGGGATTATAGTCAAGGGGTAGAGTTTTGAAAATACAATGAGGTTGGAAATGTGGACAATGTGATATGGAAATTGGTTAAGGATGAGAAATGTTTTACTTGAGAATGATTACGGAATTTATTATGGGTATTATTTGTTTTACTGCTTTTCTATCTACTATGATTATTTGTGAATGCTGCTTTATTGCAAAAGAACCATTCAGCCATTCCTTTGGAATAAGCCATGCATGTAGTAATAGAACGCATTCATGCATGACTTGTTGAGTACGGTTGTGTACTCACCCTTGCTATAACAAAACATCACCAGTTGAGGAGAAGTCTTTGTCTTCGAAGAAGGAGAAGTTCTGCAAGAAGGCAAATATCTAGGAGTTGAACCTTGTCAAATGCCTGTGGTATTTTGATGGGATTCACCGACGTTCTTCGTTCCGCTGCTATTCGTTTTACTCTGAGTTGAAGCCATCTAGGCTTCACAATTGTAAGTTGACCTTAATATTGTTCAACATATTATATTAAAAGATGAATTCTTTATTTATTATTCCGTTGTGTATGATTGTGATATTCATCTTTGTTAACTGTGGGCACTAGCGACTGATCCTGGGACTAGTGCTGGAAACACAGAGGATTTCCGGATTGCGAATTCGGGTCCCGACAGTAAGTTAGTTCGTCGGCCAACAACTACGGCAGAAGAACAACAGATAGCATTATTACTAGAGCTATCCCTGGTCGCATCGTTGACTCCAGAGTATTCCTAGGCCAAGTGGTCCCGGCATTTCAGCGGACTCAATCGTTGTGTCAGAAAATCTCGGGCGACATACCACCCGGTTAATCCTCTCTCCCTCAGCTCCCCAATTTTCTGAGTATAATGCGCATTACGCACAGTCGAAGGAGGGACTTTCATCTAAAGGTCGATGGGATTCAGGAAGAGTGGCTGATAGGCCAAGGGGAAGTTTATCGTGTCTGAAGAGGTGATGTAAAACCATTGTTTCTTCCAGTCCAACTGCCAAGAAGAGGTAACTAGAACCAAAATGTATGTTACCGCTGCACTGCTGCTAAGGTGGAATCTGGCACCCCCGACAAATTTGTTTTTAGTCGCCCTCTTTAGACTATAAAAATTGCTATACAAATTGAGGCTGGGCTTGATACCCAGGAAGGCCTCGTAGAGGTGGACAAATACACTGAGCATCGTGATCGAGTTGGGGCTCAGGTGGAAAAGCTAAATTTGATATAAGTCCAAAACATCGAGGAAGAATTCGAAAGGGAGAAAGCTAAGATCGTAGTGGAAGAAAGACTCAAAGACCATAGTTTCATCCTCATCCTTAGGGTATGATAGACCTCACCAACATATGACCTCCAGTGGAAGAACTCCTAGGGAGAGATGAAGCCACCTTCTTCCAACTCCGCAAGACGTTTCTCCGTCATCATGGATTTTTGCCACACTTTTTGGAAGATCTCGTTACTAAAAACTGTATCGGCCATCTCAAGTTCCTTCTTCAGTAGTAAAGAGGCTTTGGAGCTAGTAGAAGGATCGGACGGCATCAAAGATGGGTGTGAAGAGGATCTCTCGAAGAATAGCGGCGCAAGGGCTCAAAGAGGTGAGACGGAGGCTTCGAGAGTAAAGCTGGAGGTGAAAAATAGAAATGGCTACAGTTCTAGATCTAGAAATTTATAAACCAAAAGTTTCTAAGCACAACGATTCATTTCACACCGTACAGTGTCTTGATCGGCGAGAAAAACAGAATGATGGCACCGCACCTATCATGGCACTGCAGACGAGAGCAATAAATGCTCAACTGCCCAACATCCAGAATTTCTAAATATTATTCTAACTCTACTTAGAGACTAGTCGACGAGTCGATATCGAGCAACATGTGGTTACCCTAAGTACTCAAGTTGGATTGGCAGCGGGACGCTCGACCCAGCACCTTCCACTAGATACTTAGCGATTTCCAACCTACTCAAATCATTCAGCCGCAAGCAGGCGAGGTGTTACTCGACCAAATCAGAGTTTGGCAGTAATCGACCAAGCGATTAACGGACCCTCCACCAAGCAGAGGTCGGGGGCTTCTGTCGAATATCTAAATATGGGATGTGGACATATGCCATAAACACAAGGATCATACCATATATGCTTAGGCAAGCAAAAGAAAACTCCGGATATTTTAGGCCCAGTCCGATGGGATAAGATATACGTGGAAAGGAATATCTTCATGCAAGGGAAGATTCGATCGCTCTCTCGTTACGAATAAACCTACTCGAATACGCCTAGCATTTAAGGAAGTTTAGATACGCTACGGAGATCATAACGGCGATAGACTCCTCATCGACTACGATCCAATATATCCAACCGACTATGACTCGACCCAAGGCTACCCCGACTATATAAGGACGAGGGTAGACGTCACCAAGGGACAAGCAATTCTCAGACTACAGCCACCCAGAGCTACACAAGCGAGAAGACCTTTTTAAGCAGAGAATCCAGAGCTAACGAGTTGCACTTTGTTCATTCTTAGCCATAGCTTAGCCACCCCCAAGTTCATCTTTTTTGTAATTAGAGCTAGGCATCTTGCTCTGTACTCTATTTCATTGACCTCATACATCATCCATATACACTACTGCGGATCGGGCATTCACAAGCGATTCGAAACCGCTTTCAGAAGCGGTTTTAGAACCGCTTGTAAGCAACTGCGAGTGATACCCCTTCGGGTATCACTCGCGGTTCCCCCAACCGCTTGTGGTTTGACACCACAAGCGGTTGGGAAGGTGTCCAGGAAGGCTCGAGTAGCCGCCACGTGGGGGCCCTCCACAAGCGGTTTGTGTTACCAGCCGCTTGTGGAGAGACGGTCAGCCAACGATAGGGAGGTGCCACGTGTGCTCTCTCCACAAGCGGTTGGAGTTACCAACCGCTTGTGAAGAGGTTGCCAGCCAATGATAGGCACTACCAGAAAATCGAGATTTCGTGAGGGTGCTATATTTTCGTGAGAGTTATAAACAAACCGCCACGAAACAAAAATATTTCGTGAAGGTGATGCATAAACCCTCGTAAAAAATACATTTCGTGAAGGTGGTACTAAACTCCTCATGAATTGAAGTTATTTTCGTGAAAGTATTCATAAACTGTCATGAAAGTAGCTGTCTAGCCACGAAAATTACCTATTTTCATGTGGGTTATAGTTTTCGTGAGTAATAATTGAAAATCAGTGTTTGGTAGGACTGTTCGTTCGGTTTTATCGGTTTATTCGCTTCGGTTTGTATGGTATATTCGGTTAATACGGTATTACTAGTTCGGTAAATACGGTATTTGTTGTAAATACGGTTCGGTTTCGGTAAATCCTAATGTATATCGGTACGGTGTCGGTAAATACCATATTTACCAAACTTGACGCGAATTTTTAAAGATGTAGTTAAGTCAATTGCTCACAGACACAGAAAGTCAAAACAATGGACCATGCTGATTTGCTGAATGAAGTGTTGATAACTCTAGAAAGAACATCTACAGACTACATGCAATTGCTCACAGTCACAGAGACACACACACAGTGCCAACTTCAGACAAACAAAACCAGGAGAGCATGTGCCCAAACGGACAAACCTTACCTAGTGAGAAGCTCTGATTTTTCTCCATCCCACGCAGAACACAGAATTTGTCTTTCGTAGCAAACTAGCAATGAAAAGGAAGTCCTGACTCCTGACTCCTGAGTCTCATTCTGAGGGGGAGAAGCAGATAGGAAATAAATTTTACGTAAATACTGCATGGAGAAAAATACAACATCTCAAGCCAAGCAATAGAAATTAACTCACGTCAAGCCGAAAGAGCTCAAGTGTTGCAATTCTTCCATATATAGGTACATCAAGCATAGGCTGCTAGCAGCCTAGCAAAACAAAAATGTTGTGGTCTTACAGTAGCAGATTATCATGCAATTGCAAACTAACAAGTGGTCGACAAATACAGAAAAGCACAACCAGCATGCATGAGCCCCAATGTCACAGTAGCAGAAAAGCACAACTATTTAACACAGGTTGGTATTTATGAAATAGTGGCAGATCACAAAGCAATAACTAATTCAAGCATGCTTTCCATTAGTTTTCAGCACCATAAATAATAAGATATGCAGGAAGGACAATGTAGCACATTGTGGAATTGATATTGAAGAATCCCATTGGGTGTACTAGTGCATGACAAGTTCTGACTAGTGCAAATTACAAGCATGCAAGTTACCACTTACCAGCCACAAAGCATATACAAGATTACAAGTGCTTCTCATAATTTGCAATGTGCTGATGTAATATAGAATTATAGACCATAAAAACCAAAAGACTAGCTTAGTTCTTGATTCTTTCTAAACTGCCAAAATAAGGAGTAATCAAGTCCTTCACATATCTACAAAGAGTCGTGGCAATTTCCCGCCTTAGTCCAGAGACCGAGAGTCGAGACGGTCTCCACTCTCCACCGCTTCTTTTGCAACAATGTTCATGAATGAAATCAAGAATCAAGTCGAGAGTGTAAACCGTGCTCGAGTCAACAACTACACCATAGTCTAGTCCATACTCCATACTACTATACCAGTTTGCAAAAAATAACAAAAGTCACATCTTTTCAACTTTCAAGCATCAAGCACGATCCGAAGAGAAGACACTGGATGTTGTGATAACATCATCAACTTGGCGTTCCATTTCAATACCTACATAATACAAAAAGAGATACGATAATTTTAAGCAATCTACATCACTCATAAATAGATAAATAGAATTATTATGTGTAGGTTATAGCACCTTCTTCAAATTTAGTCAAATCCCTTAGATTGGCTTCAATGTTAATGCGCTTTGAACGACGCAACCAATCTTGTGCACATATCAAGCATTGGAGTGTTAACGGAGTTAAGGAGCTTCTAAAATCATCAAGAACACGACCACTAGTACTAAAAGTCGATTCGTATAAACAGCTTGATATAGGGATTGCTAATATATCACGAGCCATCCGTGAGAGGATAGGAAGGCGGGTGAGTTGCATTTCCACCAAGAGAGAATATCAAAATCTTTAATATCATCTTACAGATCTTCAAAAAGGTACTTATCTAAACCAGATTTACCACCACCTCCACTTGTAACTTTCATTCTCTTGTTGTATAAAGACCTCATAATATTTTTAGATGCAATAGATGATGGCTCATTAGAACTAGTTGATTGCTCAGTGACAGTAGCACTAGTACCTTGGCATCCAACTTGAGAGTATGCATTCTTGTATTCACAAAAAAGATCTAAGAGTGACTTTTGTACCTTCTCCCATATCTTATCACCTTTAATAGTGCCAAATGTCTTGTTAATTTGCCACTGGAAAAAACCAGATTGCTTTGTCCTTACAGGAAATAAAAAACATTAGTAACATATTGTGTACCAGAAACTTTAGTAACATAGGAAAAAAGAAGCTTGTACCTAGGATCAAGAATAGCAGCAATAAAAATTAGGTTATTCATCTTCTCAGGATCCCCCCAATACTTATCAAACTTGGCCTTCATTCTAACGGCCATGTCTTTGAAAGTATTGTCATCACCATCTTGACGTTCAGTCCATTCACACAATAAATAATTTACACCGGCGATATCTTCAAAGAAAGTATTGGAAGTAACATATTGTGTACCAGAAACTTTTTTTGTAAGGTCAAAGAAATGTTTTAGGAACTCCTTGAAGTCCTTTGCATACACCCAATCATCATATTTTGGAATTCCATCCACACCCAACTCTGCCTTATAGGAGGGGTCCTGAAGTTCAAGCCTTTCAAATGCCTTCTCAAAACCAACGGCAGTGTCTAACATAAGATATGTCGAGTTCCATCTAGTGCACACATCAAGAGACACCAAACCCTTTTCTTCTACCTTGCTGATTTGCACACATCTTTTAAAACTATTCATTCTTCTTTGTGGAGCTTCTCACATATTTGATAGCATTACGAATACGGAAATAGAAGGTGCCATTGTCTTCAACCCATCTTGAACCACAAGATTAATGATATGAGCTACGCATCTCATGTGAAGATGACAACCTTTTGCAAAAGTACCACCCCAGCTTTTTCAAAGCACTCCTCATATAGTTTATAGCAAGATCATTTGAACTTGCATTATCTACGGTAATAGTGCACACATTATCAATGCCCCACTCAAGTAAGCATTTATCTAGTGCTTTCCCAATGTCCTCCCCTTTGTGGCTGTCTACCAAACAAAAGTTAAGTATTTTTTTGTTAAGTTGCCAATTGATATCGATGTAATGTGCAGTGAGAACCATGTAGTTTTGAAGGGTCAAGAAGTCCATGTGTCGGTTGTTAGACCGACCGCTTGATGTGTGTCCTGAAAAACTTTTTAGCTTTGCTTTCTCAGCTTCATAAAGGCGGAGAACATCTCTATACATTGTTGTCCTAGATGGTGCACTAAACCGAGGACAAGCTTTGGACATAAAGTCCCTAAAACCTTCATGTTCCGAAAATATGAAAGGCAACTCATCTATGATTATCATGCGAGTAAACGCTGCCCTAACCTCTTCAGCATTGTATTGCCAAGGAACTACACAACCACTTTGACCATCTTCACTAGGTTGAAAGCATAATTGAGTTTGATTGTTGCTCCTATCAGGATGCTTCTTACAAGATTTTGCATGAGATATAAGTGAGGAGGTACCATTCTTTTGTGGATCACAGAGAAGCATCCGAGAGCAATAATTGCACTTAGCTTTGTTCCGGTCATCTGGCAGTCGTGTGTAATGCATCCATATCTCCGATCTGGGATTCATTTGTTTCTTTCGATCTTGATTTTGATTAGGTCCAACAACTTCATCACTACTAACGACAGGAATGCTTCGTATATCATCATCCTGACTCTGAGACATCTACATTACCAAAAAGGAAAAGAAGAATAATGAGGCATCTATCAGTCTATCATATAAATTGTTAACATTAACACAACACAATATGAATATCGGTGAGACGGTGAATATAAAGAGGCAACTATCATATAAATGCACCAATACAACATCAAGCTGACATCTATAAACTCTATAAACTCATTAGGAAAGTGAGGCACCAATACAAGTATACAACATCATTTGTGAATTCAGATGTTCGGACAATCGCAACACAGGCCGGTTTACCGGACGAGGAATAGTATGTTCCTGACGCAGCACAAACCCAAGCAGAACAGAGAAAGAACGAACAATGGAGACCAGATGTTTTGTGTGGTTTGATCCACTTTTTCAGACTCTATTGATTTGCTTAAATAGACAAAAGATTACAGGAAATAATCTGGCCTTCAGGCCATCATGCCTGGGCTTCCTTACTAGCACCAGGAACAAAAGGAAATTCACTCACAAACTTGGAAATAATGCAAACTAAGGAAACCTGACACTAAATATGGAACCTGACTCAAAATATGAAACCTGACGCTAAAACATAGAAACTGATCATGCACTAGGATTACCTGACATCAGAGTCATACATATTAATCCGTTGTTTGATTGAGCTTCTAATAATCAAAACGTAAGTTGATCATCTGCAATATTACTACTGGAACAACCGAACAAGTATACAACATCAACCTGGAGTAGTGGAGGCGGTCAGCACTCAAAGCCGTCAGTGGGAGCAAAGAGACAGCCGGGCCGGCGGTCGGCGGACTCGAGGCGGAGCGCCGAGGCCGAGCGGCAGCGGAGCCGGGGCCGGGAGGCGTGGCCAGAGCCGAGCAGGGAGCCACAGGCCGGAGCCCGGATCGGGAGCCGGAGGTGGGAGCAGCGATCGGAGCCGGGCCGAGGGCCGGGCTGGAGGCGACGAGGCGGAGCGGGGCCGCTGGGCCGGGCCAGAGGGGACGTCTGGGAGGCAGGAGCCGGGCCGAGCGCCGAGCAGGAGGCCAGAGCGGGAGGCGGGCAGGGCCGGGCAGGCGAGAGGTCGGGCGTCATGTCGCCAATCGGGCGAGTAGGGCTCCGCCGCTTCGCCGGGCCAGGACCAGCCGACCAGGAGGCGGGAGGTGGGAGACTGGGAGCGTCGGAGCAGGGGCTGGAGGCCTGGAGCGCCAGAGCGGGGAGACCCGGGAGGGAGAGGCAAGTCTAGGGTTGCAAAAATTGGGAAATGGAATGGCGCCGGATCCGGATGGGGCCTGTGGCGCCTGGGGGGGATTTTTACTTTTTAGATGCGGTTCGGTTCGGTGTTTCTTCGGTTTCTTACCGATATAACCGTATCACCGAAGCTGACTTTTTCTAGCAACCGTACCGAACACCGAAAACCGGTCAAACCGATTTTGACCGGTTCGGTTCGGTTTTTCCGGTTCGGTGATATTGTGCACAGCCCTAGGTATTGGGTTCTTCGCAGGGTTAAAAGGAGGAGGGATACATTATATATTAGATGTTATCATACCACCATTAGAGTAATGGATCTCATAAGAGCTCTGAAGTTAAGCGTGCTTGAAGGAGAGTAGTAATAGGATGGGTGACCTCCTGGGAAATGAACCCTCATGAAAAAATTTCATGGAGACTTTGAACCCACATGAAAAAATTTTGTGGCGGTTAAGCACCATCATGAATTATTTTTCTGTGAGTCAACCCCTATCACGAAATTTCTTGTGCAATCTGGCCGGACCATTGTTTTCCTGAAGGTTGCCACCACCACGAAATATGTTCGTGACGGTTCACCGCCACACAAAATTGAATTTCCCTGGCGTCAGTTTCGTGAGAGCTATTGCGTGACGGTTACAAGTCACGAATTATTTTCATGACGGTTTTGGCCCTTTCGTGACAGTTTTTTAACCCTCACGAAATTTCTGTTTTCTGGTAGTGAGGGAGGTGCCACGTGTGCTCTCACCACAAGTGGTTGGAGTTAGCAACCGCTTGTGAAGAGGCTGATAGCACAGTGTTTTGATTATATTTAATATAGAATATGTTTTGAGAGGGGTTTTCGATATAGATTTTGATAATAAAAATAAATAGAACTACAGGAGTTTTTTCGACACAATTAAATATATATTATTCATGTGTACTCATTCAGATATGTCGGTGTTTCGTATAACCGACAAGTAAATTTGTAAGTATAGGGGGCCGCGCGTTCCCCTCCTTGAATGGTTAGATGTAGGGAGTCCAAGATTTATACTGGTTCGGGCCGAATATCCCTACGTCCAGTTCGTGGTGGTGGAGTTTGTATTGCTATGGAGGTGCAACAGGCTGCACGGGGTTACAAGCGAGGGCTCAAGACAAGCCTTGAGCGCCCGTACGAGTGAGAGGAGCGAGGGGTCGGGAGCTCGGGAGCTAGGAGCGTTTTGCCTCAGTCGGACGGAGGACTTAATTGCGAAGTGTGGGTTGGCTATCCGCCAAAGAGTCAATGAAGGGCTTCCTCCAGTCTGACTCGGCCACAAGCACGCCGTGGCCCAACCCGGAAGGTCCCACGTCTGACTGTCCGGCAGTCGGAGCGGATGCACCCGGAGTGTCGGTCGGCTGCTCGGTCGGCGGGTCCAGCCGGACGGAGGGCTCGCGGAGGTCGAAGACAAAGATCCCGGATGGGATCGGTCCCCTGCTGGAGGCAAGGTTGGCCAGGTAGTCGGCTTCTCCGTTGTAGCGTCGGTAGCTATGGTGAAGCTCGAAACCCTTGAACCTCTCTTCGAGTTTGCGTACCTCCGGCAAGATGTCGCCATCGAAGCGCCACGTGGCTTCAAGCCTTCATGACTTGGTCGACGACGAGCTTGGAGTCGCCATGCACGTAGAGTCGACGCGCACCGAGGTCGGCAGCGATCTGGAGACCGTTAACGAGTGCTTCGTATTCGGCGACATTGTTGGTTGCGTCGAAGAGTAATCGGATGGCATACTGGAGTTTGTTCCTGAGCGGGGAAACAAGGATGACCCCAGCACCCGCTCCGTTCTTAGTGTAGGACCCGTCGAAGTACATCGTCTAGTACTTAGGGTCTTCGAGGGCCGGTGGCGCCTGGGCTTCGGTCCATTCGATGACGAAGTTGGCCAAGACCTGCGACTTGATCGCCGTCTGGGGGACATATGATATGTCGTGGCCGTTGAGCTCGAGTGCCCATTTGGCGATTCTTCCAAAGGCGTCGCGGTTGCGAACGATCTCTCTGAGCGGTGAAGAAGTCACCACAGAGACGGGGTGCCGGTCGAAGTAGTGGACCAACTTCCTCTTCGTGATGAGCACCGCATAGAGCAGCTTCTGCACCTGTGGGTACCGAGCCTTGGACTCGGAGAGCAATTCACTGATGAAGTACACCGGTCGCTGTACTTTGAGCACATGGCCTTCTTCGGCTCGCTCCACGACGAGTGCCGCGCTAACGACCTGGGTCGTGGTGGCGATGTAGAGGAGGAGCGGCTCCTCCGACGTCAGGGCGGCCAGCACCGGAGGTGAAGTTAGAAATGCCTGCAGTCGGTTGAGGGCTTCCTGGGCTTCCTGCGTCCAGCTGAAGTGATCGGACTTCTTAAGCAGCTTGTAGAGCGGCATTCCGCGTTCGCCGAGGCGAGACATGAAACGGCTCAAGGCTGTAAGGCATCCTGTTAGCTTCTGGACTCCTTTTAGGTCGCTGATCGGTCCCATCTTCATGATCGCGGAGATCTTCTCCCGATTAGCTTCGATGCCACGCTCGGAGATGATGAAGCCGAGCAGCTTTCCCTTGGGGACCCCGAAGACGCACTTCTCGGGGCTGAGCTTAATGCAAAACCTCCGGAGGCTTGCAAAAGTCTCCTCTAAGTCAGCAACGAGGTCATCGGCCTTCTTAGTTTTAACGACGATGTCGTCGACGTACGCCTCGATGTTACGACCTATTTGGTTGCTGAAACACGTTTGCATGCATCGCTGGAATGTAGCACCCGCGTTCTTTAGACCAAATGGCATTATCACGTAACAAAACCAGCCGAACGGAGTGATGAAAGAGGTCGCGAGCTGGTCGGACTCTTACATCGCTATCTGGTGATAGCCCGAGTAGGCGTCCAGAAAGGACAGGGACTCACACCCTGCAGTGGAGCCGACGACTTGGTCGATGCGAGGCAATGGAAAAGGGTCCTTGGGATGTGCCTTGTTCAGGCCTGTATAATCAACACACATTCTCCATTGCTCGGACTTCTTTTTTACAAGCACAGTGTTGGCTAGCCACTCGGGTGGCGTACCTCTTTTATAAACCCTGCGGCCAGGAGCTTAGCGATCTCCCCTCCTATGACCTTGCGCTTCTCCTCGTCGAAGCGGCGCAAGCGCTGGACGACCGGCCTTGAGCCGGGTAGGATGTTCAAGGAGTGCTCGGCGACCTCCCTTGGGATGCCTGGCATGTCGGAGGGCTTCCATGCGAAGACATTCCGATTGGCACGGAGGAAGTCGACGAGCGCGCCTTCCTATTTGGCGGGGAGCATGGCTCCGACGCGCATGGTCTTGGCCGGATCTTCGGGATCGACCACGACCTCCTTCGTATCCTCGGCGGACTTGAAGGATCCCGGCCCCGACTTGCTGGAGTCGGGGGCGGACTCAGAGGTTTCCCTCCGGAGGTTCTTGAGCTCGGCGGACGCAATGAGCGTCGACGCCAGCTCGCAACTGCTGCGCTCATAGTTGTAGGCGAGCTGAAAGGATGCGGCCACGGTGATAACTCCCCGCGGCCCTGGCATCTTCAGCTTAAGGTAGGTGTAGTTGGGGACCACCATGAACTTGGCGTAGCACGGCCTTCCCATGATGGCGTGGTAGGAGCCAGGGAACCCCACAACCTCGAAGACCAGGGTCTCGGTGCGGAAGTTGTCCGGGCTCCCAAAGGTGACGGGCAGGTTGATCTGCCCGAGCGGGTAGGCCTGTTGGCCCGGGACGCCGCCGTGGAAGGGTGCCTTGCTTGGTCGGAGACGCGAGCGAGGGATCCCCATGGCGTTGAAAGTATCAATATACAGGATGTTGAGACTACTGCCGCCGTCCATAAGCACCTTAGATATGCGCTCTGTCCCTACGACGGGGCCACAACCAGGGGATATCTACCCGGGTGCAGGACGTGGTCGGGGTGGTCGGCCCGATCGAACGTGATCGGCGACTCCAACCACCGGAGGTACTTGGGCGTGGCGGGAGCCGCCGCGGGAGCCGCCGCGTGGACCTCGTGGAAGGCAAGCTTCCGCTGCCGTTTGTCGGTGTAGCTCGTCGGCCCGCCGAAGATCATGAGGCAGCCGTCGAGTTCAGGGAACTCGGCGTCCGCCCCCTTCTCCTCGGCATCGGGTGTCGGGTCCTGCTTCTTTCCTTTGCTCCGCGTGGGGGCTCCGGAAATGAAGTGCTTCAAGGTCTCGTAGTCCCTGTACTTGTGCCTGACGGGGTACCCGTGATGCTGGTCACGGCTGTCCATCACCTTTCGAAGTGTTTGGCCGCTTTCTTGCGTGCTGCTCTGCTTAGCAGGGTGGTCGACAGCCGCGACCACGTGGCCTTCGTGGCTCTGCTTCCCCTTCCGCTTCCGTTTGTCGGAGCGGTCGGAAGGGGCGCCGGACTCGCGCTTGGCCTTCCCCTTGTCGAAGAAGGCCCCCACGGCCTCCTCGCCGGAGGCGTGGTTGGTGGCGATGTCCAGGAGCTCCTTGGTGGTTCGGGGCTTGGCGCAGCCCAGCTTGTGAACCAGAGCTTTGGAGGTGGTGCCATAGATGAACGCCCCGACAACATCGGCATCGCATATATCGGGGAGCTCGTTGCACTGCTGGGAGAAGCGCCGGATGTAGTCCCGGAGTGTCTCCCCTGGCTACTGTTTGCAGCCTTTCAAGTCTCAAGAGTTTCCAGGGCGCTTGTAAGTGACCTGAAAGTTGCCGACGAAGAGATTCTTCAAGTCGGCCCAACTCCTGATGGTGTTTGCGGGTAGGTACTCGAGCCAGGCTCGAGCCGAGTCCGCGAGATAAATGGGGAGGTACTGAATGATGAAGAGATCATCAGTAGCTCCCCCGGCCCGGCACGCAAGCCGGTAATCTTCCAGCCATACACCGGGGTTTGTCGCCTCAATGTACTTGGCGATGTTGACGGGCGCGTGGAACCGGGCAGGGAAATCTGCGTGGCAGATCTCCCGACCAAACGCTCGAGGCCCGGGGCCATCGGGGCTTGGGCCGCGGTCGTGGCACCGGCCGTTGTCGACGGTCCGCGATCGGGCCGTCTCGTCGATCATCCTCCTCCGCGCCTCGATGGTGTCACAGACGTCGCGACTGTCTCCCAGGCGTCGACGCACCGGAGTGCACGAGGCCTGGGGCCGCTCAAGGAGCGACGCCGTCTTCGCCGGACCTCGCTGGTCCCGTGGAGTGGCACGACTTGGCTGGCTCGAGGAAGCCCCCGAGTGATGGGAGCCGGAAGCTTGCACATGCTGTACGGCAGCACGCTCTACCAGCCCCCGGAGGTTCTGGTACTTGAGCTTGGCCTCCGAATCCTCTGGCTCGGGAATGCCGCGAAGCAGTATCACTGCTGCAGCGACATTTTGGCTGTCGTGGCGGAAGAACGGAAGGCCGTCGGACCCCTCGGCCAGCTGGTGTTGGACCTGGCGCGCGCGTCAGGCACGTATGAGGGCTCAGGCTGGCGCTGCCCTAGTTCGGCCTGGAGTTTGCCTAGCTAGGGCTCTTGAGCCTTCATCTGCTCACGCTGCTGCTGAAGCTCAGCGCGGCGAGCCTGGAGGTTCTCCTCCGCCATCTTCGCCTCTGCGCGTCGGGCGGCGGTCGTCGGGGTCACGGGAGTTTCGACCGAGTCGCCTGTTCCCGCCATGTTGCACTCACGGGAGTACAATGCGTCGGGAGTACGCTCCGTGTTGGAGCTGGAGTCGCTGCTAGAGTCCAACAGCTCGTGGATGGAGGCTGGCTCGTAGCCAGCCATCGCTACGAGCTGCGAGCCTGCGGGGGTCGATATTGCCATTGGCACAGCCCACGTCTTGCCGCCGAGAGGAGCGGCCTTGATCTTGGCGGTCCCGCGCCGGGTCCGTCCGTCAGGCCCCAAGTTGAAGGTCGCCGAGGGTGTTGGCGACGGAGTCCAGGTTCCTGGCGGGAGCCTGGGCCTGGAAGGTGGCGGGGATGAGTACGAGCTCACCCGCCGGAGTGGCGACGAAGTCGAGGGAGCCGAAGCGGATCCAGCCCCTCGACGCGGACGCACCGTCGTTAGTGAAGAAAGCCATCAAGGAGGCAAGCGGGAATCCGGAGATGACAATGACGCGCGCCGCCTACTGGCGCGCGCCTAACCGCCGTGTTTCAGATAACCGGCAAGTAAATTTGTATGTATAAGGGGCCGCGCGTTCCCTCTCCTTGAATGGTTAGACGTAGGGAGTCCAAGATTTATCTTGGTTGGGCGAATATCCCTCGTCCGCCTCATGGTGGTGGAGTTTGTATTGCTATGGAGGTGCAACAGGCTGCACGGGGTTACAAGCGAGGGCTCAAGACAGGCCTTGAGCGCCCGTACGAGTGAGAGGAGCGAGGGGTTGGGAGGTCGGGAGCTAGGAGCGTTTTGCCTCAGTTGGACGGAGGACTTAATTGCGAAGTGTGGGTTGGCTATCCGCCAAAGAGTCCTGCCCTTCCCGGAGGGCCCTGCCTCCCTTTATATAGGCGGAGGGGGCAGGTTACACGGGAGTTTAGAAAAGGATAGGGTATGCAGCGTCCGGGAGTCCCGGTCTTCGGTCTTGGCGATTGACAGGCTCCTGTTTGCCCCACGCTGGGTCAGTAGACACAACGGATAGTGCTCCATTGGGAAGGTGCGCACCTACCCTCTGGGCCTGTCAGACGGCGACGGCGCGAAGAGACAGGCGCTTGACTCTGGCGGCCCGCTGACCGCCTAGGGAAGGAACCACCCATCGCATCATAGCTGTCATGTTTGTGGGGCAGGCGACCAGCTTGCCGTCGTCTGCCGACGTGGCGAGGTCGCGGGGTCGAAGCTCGTTGGGGCCTCTGCCCGAGACTAGGTCGGAGCCTGCAGAGGCGTCGGACCTGGGTCTGGGTCGGAGCCTGCGGGGGCGCTGGACCCGAAGCCTGGTCGGAGTCTTCGCGATGGGCTTGATCGAGGCTGGAGATCTTTTGGGACCCGACGAAGCCTTCGGTTGAGGTTGGGCCCAGGACGGCCCATTGGGAATTCCGGCCAATGTTCAGCGATAATCCCATCGGTGAGGGACGGCGACTTGGGCAGCACTTCCTTCGATGCTTTGCGTCGCCGCCGACTGCGCCGCCATGTCTGAATGGCAGAGAGAGAAGCGATCTTGAAATAGATGTATACTTTGATGTGGGGTACCCCTGGTACGAGTATTCGTCAAGATAATTACAGGTTCATTTACACGAAAGTACGAACTTAATAGACTAAAAAATGGATAAGTTGATGAACACATGAAATAATTATGAGCACACAGAAGCAACTTTTACAAGTTTTAAAGAATAAAAGGGCGACGTTCTTTGTGTCCTTTCTTACAACTCTTGAGCTCATTTCTTGCGTGCGTCGCTCTTTGTGTCCTTGGTCGACGTTGATGTCAGTTCACCTGTCCTTATTTCAGGACAATCTCTCCAACCCTTTGTATGGAACTCGCCTTTGGTGGATACAATCTCGTCGACAATAAAACCGATGAGTTGTTCTTGGATTGCTGCAACCTAGTGCGGTAGGATCACGCCTTGCACATCGATGTTGGGCTGACAAAGCGAGAAGTAAATAAATCTCTGGACATGTAATTAAAGTGTAAGTACTAAGAAATTGACATGTGCACACTACCTCGGCGTTGCTTGTTGGCACATTGCCGTGGGTAATACTTTGCATATAGTGGCACACATAATAGCCACATAAGTTGTTTCAGCCGTCTGTTGTAGAACCTGCGATGAAATTTGAAAATAAAACAATTATTGGGATGAAAAACTGTTACGGCATATTAATATTCTTTAATACGTACTCAAGTGCTTATTTGGACATCAAATTCGTTCTCGAAATCTCTTTGTTGCTTCTTTCGGAACCTTGTGAATGCCCTGTGTGATGCGTTAGTATGAATAGCAAGGTATTTCAATATAATAAGGAAAGTATCGTATATATATGTGCTATATATATACGACGTCACAAGATCTTCAACCAATGGTTTCAGGTAGACATCGATGTCATTTCCAGATTGCTTGGGGCCTTGGATCAACAACGGCATCATGATGTACTTTCGCTTCATGCACAGCCATGGAGGAATATTATAGATAGATAGTGTAACAGGCCAGGTGCTATGGCTGCTGCTCAATTTTTTGAAAGGATTCATCCTATCGGTACTCAATCCAAACCTTATATTTCTCACCTCATCTACGAAGTTCGGGTACGTCCGGTCGACTTTCCTCCACTGCGAGCCATCTACAGGGTGTCTAAGCATCCCGTCGTCCTTATGCTCTTCTTTGTGCCAACGCATCATCTGCGCATGAGCTTTGTTAGCAAACATACGTTTCAATCGAGGAATCATAGGGAAATACCACAACACTTTAGCTGGAAGTCTCTTTGTTCTTACGCTCCGCATCTATTTCACCTAGATCGTCATGCTTCACCTTATACCTTGATTCTTTGCACACTAGATAAACATCGGCATACTCATTGCGATACAGGATACAATCATTAGGACATGCGTGTATCTTCTGTACTTCCAATCCCAAAGGACAGACGACTTGCTTGGCTTCATATGTAGATTCGGGCAGAGTGTTATCTCCTGGAAGCAACTTCTTTATGAGTGATAACAACTCATCGAATCCCTTATCTGACACACCATTTGTGGACTTTCATTGCATGAGTTCCAGTGTGGTACGCAGCTTTTTGTGGCCCTACCCATAGTTTGGGTACAAAGGAGTTCTGTGGTTCTCTAACATGCGCTGGAACTTCTCGAACTATCTTTCATCTGTGTAGTCTCCCTTTCCGTCACGCAGCATCTGGTCTAGCTCATCATCACCAAAGTCACCAAGTGTATCTTCCGCGGAACAGTATTGCGTGCCGTCCGGGATACCGTTGAATCCACCTTCCTCTTCCTCGCCTTCTTCATCGTCTTTCTAGCTAATTGCCTCTACTTCTCCATGGTTGGTCCAACAGGTATAGTTTGACATGAAACCTCTCATGATCAAGTGGTTCATAACTTGCCATCGCTGGGAGTGCTCCTTCTCATTCTTGCAATCTACACACGGACAACTTATGAAGCTGCCTGGAGGCAAGAATGCAACGGCCGCATCGAGAAAAGCCTGCACACCATCAATGAACTCTCTCAAGCGATGATCCGCATTATACATCCATTGCCGGTTCATCTACACCAAGTTATAATTTCATTAAAAATTATAACAAATTTCGTTACAAAAATTATAACCTAACTTATAGTTACATTTAAAAATCTAAAACTCACAGGCACTTAGATCTACCTTTGTAATTATTTTCTTCTTCTTGAGTCTACAATTAATGACCATATTTCTTCTCCAACAAAAAATGCTCCACCTACACCTTCATCCAATTAAAAACCTACCTTTCTAATTATTTTTTATCCCTTTTCTACCTTTGTAATTATTTTTTTATTCTTCTACATGTTTTTCTATTTTATTTCATACACCAATAATTACTTCCTTGCAATGTACCTAGATCTTCCCAATTTATTGTGATATTTAAGATTCTAAAACTAACAAGCACCTAGATCTAAAATTTCCAATCACCTTTACCTTGTAATGTCATATTTTGAACTAGATCTCCACCCTACATCTTTACACAACAACAAAAACAAGCATACAAAACAAATTTTGGGGTACAACTCCCTACAATTGATCATAGCCTTGCCTAAAAAGTTCTAGAGTGAGCTAGCTAAGAAACACCTTTCAACAAGAACAAATCAAGATTTCTCCGCATCCATTCAAAAAAATAGCAATATCTAGGTGACGGATACTCATACCAGGGGTACCCCACGGCAAAGTGTACATCCATTTCAAAGTCAAGTGCCGGAGAGGGCCCCCACTACCGTAAAGGGTCTCCCGCCCTTGTTTCCTCCGACTTGACCTCGGGGCGGGCGCCCCTGGGGCCCTAACCGGGACCCAGATACGACGCTGCCGCAGGCTTTGACGCCGACCAGGGCATGCGCCAGGTACCCCCACTGGGCCCGCCTTAGACCCGGGACCAATGCTTCTGCAGACTTCGACCTGGGTCATGACCGGGGAGCCCAGCGAGCTCTAGCCCCGCAACCTCCGCCACATCAACGATCTACGCCGCGCTGGTCACCCGTCTTGCGGGCACGACGGCTGTGTTGAGACGGATGGATCCTTCCCGAGGCAACCAAAGGGCGGCCTCAGCAAAAGCACCCATCCCCTCATGCCGTCAACATCTGACTAGCGCACAGAGGGAAGGTGCGCACCTTCCCAACGGAGCGCCGTCCGTTGTGACTACCAACCCAGCATGGGGTGAGCAGAAGACTGTCAATCATCAAGACCAAAGGACTGGGACACCCGGGCATGGCCTATCCCTACCACTCTTTTCAGAAAACCCGTGTAACCTGCCCCCTCCGCCTATATAAAGGAGGCAGGCCATCTGAAGGACACGCCGCCCTGCGAGTGCACACGCACGCTGATCGCTTCCGCCGCCTACACACCGAGCCATCCCGACCTCCTCCTTTCAAACGAAAGGCCGAGGGCTGTCCTCAGCCTCCGCCTGTAATCTCCGGTGACCTTCGGTGCCTAGAGCAATACAAACCGCCACCACGAACTGGAAGTAGGGACGTTCCGCCCGAACCAGTATACATCCGGGACTTCCCGAGTCTAACCATTCGAGGAGAGGGGACGTGCGACCCCTTATAACTTACAAATTTACTTACCGGTTATACGAAACACCGACAGTTGGCGCGCTAGGTAGGGGCTTCGCGCGTCATCTTCGTGATCTCCGGATTCCCACCTTCCTCCTCGATGGCCTTCTTCGCCGACGACGACGCATCTGCGTTAAGGGGCCGGATTCGCTTCGGCTCCCTCGACTTCATTACCATCCCAGCGGGAGAGTTCGTGCTCATCTCTGCCGCACCCTAGGCTCGGGCATCCGCCTCGAGCCTGGACTCCATCACCCATACTCTCGGCGACCTCCGGCTTGGGGACCCCGTGCGGACCCCAAGGCTGGAGTCCGTCCAACATCGCGCTGCCCTTAGCAGCGGTCCGTGCGAGCCTACGCGCATGACGGCGCCACCCCCCGCAGGCTCGCATCTCGTGGCCATGGTCAGCCATCTGCCGACCTCCGTTTACGACCTGCTGGAGAGCTCCTCCAGCCTCGACTCCAGCTCCGACACGGAGCGCACCTCCGGCGCACTGTACCCTCGCGAGTGCAACATGGCGGGGGCGGACGCCTCGGCTACCACCTCCATCAGTCCGGGAACCGCCGCCTGGCACGCCGAGGCACGGGAGGCGGAGATCCAGCGTGAGCGCGCTGAGGGTCTCCAAGCCCACCGCACGGAGCTCCAGCGGCAACGCGAGCAGCTGGAGGCTCAAGAGGCTGAGCTTGTCATACTCCAGGCCGACCTGGAGCAAGGTAAGCCCGGTCTTCGATACTGGCGTCGGCGCAACGCTGTTCAACAAAGAATCGGTCGAGGGTTCACACGATCTTCCAGATTCCTCGTGCGGCCGAATGTCGCTTAAGGCGCGATCTTTGCCAGCGGCATTCCCGAGCCAGAGGACCCAGGGGCCAAGGCCACCTACCAGAACCTCCGGGGACTGGTGGAGCGTGCTGCGGTCCAGCACGTGCAGCCTTCCATCTCCCTCCGCTCGGGGGCCTCTTCCAGCCACCCAAGCCGCGTTGCCGCTCCGGACTGCCGAGGTCCAGCGCAAAGCAGTGCCGCCCGAGCGGCCCCAGTTCCTCCGCACTCGGTGCGTGGACACTGGCGAGAGCCGCGACGTTCAGCGCCACCGCCGAGGCCCTAAGAGGGCGGATAACGTGGTGGCGACCCAGTCTCGGGCTGCGGACAGTAGCCGGCGCCACCACCGCAGCTCGAGCCCCGACGGTCCGGGGCCGCAGGCGTTTGGCCGAGAAATCCATCGCGCGAACTTCCCCGTCAGATTCCGGGCCCCCAACAATATAACCAAGTACACTGGGGCCACGAACCCTAGTGTCTGGTTGGAAGACTTCCGGCTCGCGTGCCGGGCGGGAGGCGCCGCGGACGATCTCTTCATCATCCAATACCTCCCCATCTATCTCGCGGATTCTGCTCGAGCGTGGCTTGAATACTTGCCCGCGAACACCATCAGGAGCTGGGCCGACCAGAAGAGCATCTTCGTCGGTAACTTCCAGGGCACCTACAAAAGCCTTGGGAACTCCTGGGACCTAAAAAGCTGCAAGCAGCAGCCGGGGGAGTCTCTCCGAGATTACATCCGGCGATTCTCCCAACAATGCAACGAGCTCCCCGACATCTGCGACGCCGACGTTGTCGGGGCGTTCATCTACGGCACCTCGTCGAAGGCTCTGGTGCACAAGCTGGGCTGCGCCAAGCCCAGGACCACCAAGGAGCTTCTCGACATCGCCACTAACCACGCCTCCGACGAGGAGGCCGTCGGGGCCATCTTCGATAAGGGGAAGGCCAAGCGAGAGGCCGTCCCCGACGCCGGCGTTACCTCTGACCGCTCCGACAGGAAGAAGCGGAAGGGAAAGCAGGGCCACGAGGGTCCTGTGGTCGCAGCCGCCGACCGCCCCGCCAAGCAACAGGCGTGTCAGGACCCCGACCACTTCAAAAATTGATGGAGAGCCCGTGTCCACATCATGGGTACCCCGTCAAGCACAAGTACAGGGATTGCGAAACCCTGAAACGCTTCATCTCCGGAGCTCCCGCACGGGGCAAGGGGAAGAAGCGCGACTCGGCACTAGAAGCCGAGCCAGAGGAGGCGGCTAACAAGTTCCCAGAACCTGATGGCTACCTCATGATCTTTGGCGGGATGGCGAGTTACGCCGACAAACAATGGCAAAAGCTCGCTTTCCGCGAAGTCCACATGGCGGCCCTCGTTGTGCCGAAATACCTCCGATGGTCGGAGTCGCCAATCACCTTTGATCGGGTTGACCACCCCGACCACGTCCCACACCCGGGGAGATATCCCCTGGTCGTGGCACCCATCGTCGGGCCCAAGCGCCTCTCAAAGGTGCTCATGGATGGCGGCAGCAGCCTCAACATCCTGTATGTTGATACCTACGACGCCCTAGGGATCCCTCGCTCGCGTCTCTGAAGGATCGAGATGGCGAACAGAGGGGGGGTGAATGGTCGCAAATAAATTTTCCCCCAAAATACTCCAACTAAAACCGAGAAAAGATCGCAAAGGAAATCGTGAAAACCCAAAAAACCGAACGACTAGACAACTATGTGCATCCCTAGTTTACATGAATATTATCCATAAAATATGTGAGGATTTTTCAATCACAATCCTGGTTGTCAAGTGTCCAAAAGAAAGAGGAATCAATTCAAATACTTCTTTTCTAAAAGAGATCAAGCCAAAACACAAAAGTCTCTTTTAGAAAAGCAAAAGCAGATATTTCCAGAATCTGTCTTTAATTTGAACAGGAGGTTGGTGGGTTTCTGCTGCTCATAAAATTATGAGAAATTTTCTCCCTATGAGCAGATGAGTCGTGAATCTCTCCACCAAAATTCAGATCAAAACGCCAAGTAGAAAAATCATCATAAATCTATGAACACAGACAGTCAGAAACTTCCGGCAGAAAATTTGGGGCTCGGTTTTCACTTCATAGCACCCAAACGGTGAAACCAGTGGACTCTAAACTTTTTCTACAGATGAGTATAGGAGTACCGCACAATCTACAACAAGAATCACTCAAGAAGGATTTTTCTAGATTTTTCTAAAAATCAAAGACTAACTGCTGCGCGAAAAACAAGTTCTGGACAGAACTGGAACTTGAAAGAAGAGATGATCTCTACTCAATCAAAGAGTGCAAAAGAGATGTAAAACCATATGAACACACTCAAAACATCCAAGATCAGCATTTAGAAGGAGGAGGCAAATCCAAATTGCATGAATGTAGATTATGGAAAGTAAATGCGTAATGTAAATGCTGAATTTAAATTATGAAAGTAAAGACATAATGTAAATGCAGAATTTAAATTCACAATGATGCAAAGAAATTTCTTTGTATTTCTGGTGGAAGGTTTACAAAGCCTCACTTCATGTGGGCAAAGCTCAAAGGAGCAACTCAAACCTTCAAGGAGGAGGCCACCCTCCACCCCTATTTATACAACTCTTGGGCCACCTACCACCCTTGGATGAGTCCTCAACCCTAGGACACTCATCTAAGGGCTAGGATTGACCCACTCACACAGCCATGCAAGGGCTAACCCAAAACCCACACACATACCGGTTTTCTTGCACGGTTTTCAAAGCATACTACCTAGACCCGCTAACCTATCAACTAGACCGCAATCCGACGGCCCTCATTGATCCATGCGCGCATCTAGCTAGCATCATCTCCTTTCCTTATCTTCTTGGCTTGCCCGACTGCCTCCGATCATCTTCCGCGATCTCCCGACCGTCTCGACCTCCGACGCCTCGCCTAGTCCCGGCCATCCTCCGCCTCACCATGACCTAGCACCGCCGCCTGCAACCATCAAAGACAAGGAAAACCTTTCACATAGCAATGCCCACAAATATTCTCAATGATTATCCCACAATCATTAATCAATCATAATTACGCCCAATGGTCCGGTACTCGCCCTGTGCCGGTAGCACTAGGAAAAGCAACCAACACTCAAATTGCTTCAATTTGAAGATCCAATTCAAATCAAACTCAATTTCAATCAAACCAAGCTCAACACTTGTCAATTATTCATCACACACAAGGATAGACCTCCACATGGTCTTTCAATCTCCCCTTGATGAGTATATTGACAAACACATGAAAAGGCATAAGTTTGAGTTTGAAGGAGAAGAAGAAAGCAATTTGAATGCAAAGCCAAACTCGGTCCAGAGAGAAGGAAATAATATCATGACCAAGTTGGCTAGAAAGATTTTAGAGCAATATAAAAGAAAGAGCAAGTTTTCCACAAAAGCTCTAAAATATCAATAAAATATCCAATAAAACTCACAAGGAACACTCGAATATGCTTATGATCATAAAGGTTTGCAATTGTCACAAAGATCATAAGAACCAATGTGGATTAGAATTTTTCCTTTGAAGATGCCTTTTCTACATGTTCTCCCCTTTGGCAATATAGGCATCAAGAAGACATTTTCTTTTCTCCCCTTTTTTGTTGTTTTTATGCAAGTAATGCAGTCTAAGGAGCTTTGAAGATTATCCATGTGATCAACAAGACAAGTTATGACACCAAGCTACGTTATGGCAAAAATAGACAAAGCTAAGGCATGTCCAAGTGCAAATAAAACAGTTTGCTAGCAAGATTTAATTAAAACCATGTCATTTTTAGCAAGATCAAACATGAGCAAAACTTGTCATGAGTTTCAAAACTTAGAAGCAAAGCCATTCAGAGGATCAAATGGAAAACCTAGAGTTCAACCTACTCAACACTTTGGAGAATCTAGAAGTGCACACAAGGTCCTTCGAGCTTTTTTTTTGTTTCTTGTATGCAAATTTTTCTTTGAATCTTTTGAAAGACATAGCGGGTGCAAATGTTTGACATTATTTGCATTCTTTACCCACGATGTTTTTTTTGCATTGTTTAAAGCAATTGACTCAAGCCATAATCGATCATCTCAAGAGGGACTCTTAAGAGAATGATCTTGGTCATACACAACCCATTCCAAGTTCATCTCAAGTGCAATGAGAAGCCGCCTTGTGAATGTGAGGTGTTGAGTCCGACATGCACAAAAAGAGTCAATTTTGCTTCACTTTTCATTTTAGTATTTTCATTGTTAAGCTAGTGAAGGACTCAAGTATGGATCAAACAAGATTCATCCAAGTTGCTATAGGGACTCTAGAGAATTCCAGAATTTCACAAATCATGGCAAATACAACTAGAGAAGAAACTTAGCAAGTAAACGCAACATGTTTTATCAAGTTTTTGTTTTAACGCTCATTTTTCAATTTTTGTAAGCTTAGCAAGATAAATGAACTTGGACATATCTAAGCAAGTAATTTTCTTCATAATATAGCATGGTGTATAAAATGAAACATGGATCATTTGCATAATAGACAAAGCTCATAAAATGAAAAATCAAGTCTATATGCAATGCATGAGACAGATTCTTAAACTCCCCCTCAACATGTGATTCCATTTTAAGCACAAATCTGGTTCAAATTGAGTTATTAGCAAGATTAAGCTCAAGAACGGTCGAAAAGAACTCAATTAAAGCCAGAAACACAAAATGGAGGGAAGAAATCAAGAAACTGCGAACTGGGTAGCTATAGAGCATAGAAAAGATGGTAGAGAACACTACAGCTCAAACTCGCTCTCATCTTCCCAATGATCGACAAAGGAAAGCTAGCTCTCAAACTCCAAATTTCAGAGCAAACATGCACTGCCTACCTGGGGCCCAACACCGCTAGACCTACAAGACTGTGAGTGAGCTCAACCGAGAAGAAGAAGAGAATAGCATCCTAAAGCATAAGATGAGAGGTCCATGCCGAGGCATGCCAGAAGTCTAGGTGAAGTGAACTCAGAACTCTAGAAAATAAAACCCATAGCACCCGTAACAAGACAAAAGAAGGGAAAACTGAAGAAAATATATACATATAATACATAAAGTACAAACCAGCTCCCCTCACAATAAGCCGTAAGGGCACACAACTCCAAGCTCACTCTCAAGGCAACAAACCTAGAGCTATCCAAAGGCTTGGTAAAGATATCGCCAACCGGTGGTCACTTCCACAAACTCAAGCACTATGTCTCCTTTCTCCACATGGTCTCTAAGGAAGTGATATCTAATATCAATGTGCTTGGTCCGGAGTGCCGCACCGGTTCTTGGCAATGCAAATAGCGTAAGTGTTATCACGTAAAAGTGGAACACTCTCTATCTCTAACCCAAAGTCCCGAAGGTCGATCTCATCCAGAGCACTGCTACAAAGAATCGTCAGCAAAGAACATACTCGCCTCGCCGTGGATCAGGTAACTCCTGATCGCTTCTTAGAAGACCAAGAAACAAGAGAAGTGCCAATGAATTGGCAAGTGCCGTAGTGTTTTTCCTATCTATCCTACACCAAAGAAAGTCAAGATCGGAAAAGGCTCTAAGGGATAGACAAGAGGAAGAAGAGTACCAGATACCATAATCAATGGTAGCTCAAGGTACTCAAGATGCGCTTCACCGCCTCAAGCGATGAGAGACGCGAGGAGAAGCTCGAAGCGAGCGCACATACACACAAAGAAAGTGTATGTCCGCCATGAGGCAAGAAGATACAAGAGAGAGCCAATCATGCTCCGAACTCCTTTTGATCAACAGCTCACCATCCTCATCGGGCTCGAGGACAGAAGCAGGCTATAGGAGTCATCACGGCTTCCCATCGCACATATCAAACCGCTCAGAGGTCCCGAGTGTACTTACCTTGGTGCAGAAAGTACCTCCCGAGTCTGCTTGATTTGGAAGCCGAGAAGTAGCTCAACTCACCCATCATACTCATCTCAAATTCTGTGCTCATCACCTCGTAAAAATGAGACACAAGAGACCGAGATGAACCACTAAAGATAATATCGCCCACATAAACTGGACGAGAAGGAAATGAGAATCCCGTGTCCGATGAATAGAGTTTTGTCTACTATACCCATTTTGAAACCATGATCGAGAAGATAGGACTTAAGCCTCTCATACCAAGCTCTAGGGGCTCGCTAAGTCCATACAAGGCTTTGGAAAGCTTGTAGACATGGTTCGGTATTTGGGGTTCTCAAACTCGGAGGTTGCTTGACATACACCTCTTCATCAATGAAGCCATTGAGGAATGCACTCTTGACATCCATTTGATAGAGCTTGAAGCCTTGGGATGCAGAGAATGCAAGCAGATTCTAATCGCCTCTAGTCTAGCTACAGGCAAAAGTCTCCTCAAAGTCAAGACCTCAACCCGAGTGAAGCCCTCGTGCAACTAGCCTAGCCTTGTTATGTAACGACAACCCCTTCCTCACTCGCTTGTTTTTGAACACCCACTTGGTCCCAATGACATTATGACCAGATGGGGTTTCACAAGCCGCCAAACTTTGTTCCTCTCAAAGTTTTCCAGCTCATGCATAGCATTAATCCATGATTCATCGGATAATGCATGAGTAACATCCTTGGCTCAAAAGAGGCAACAAAGGCAGAGTGAAGGCAGAAGAAGATAAGCCTGATTTTGAGCGCCAGAACACGCCAAATAGATCACCAATGATCCGCTCAGTGGATGAGAACGCTGAATGTGACGTGGAGGACCGAAGAAGAAGTGGCCTCTACCTCTTGAGGAGAAGAGGTAGGAACAGAGCCACTCGCAGAAGAAGAGTCCAAGGCAAAGGCCGGTCTCTCCGAGGTGCGTAAATGGAAACAGAGGCACCTCGTGTAGAGGGAACTGGATCGTGGAACACCATCATCTCCATCATCCTCATCCTCTACAAAGATGGTCTCTGAGGGATAAGAAGAGCTCAAATATCGTGTCTAGCTCCCGGCTAGCCTCATCAAAGGTCACGCCACAGTCTCTATGATCCTATTCGCATCACAACCTGCACTTATAGCTACGAGAAGAAGTCGAGTAACCCGTAAAAATACCATCAAGAACGAGACTCAAACTTGTCTAGGTTACTGACTTCAAGATAAAACACTTGCAACCAAAAACGCTAAAATGAGAAACACCGGCTTTCGCCCATACCTCAACTCATAAGAAGTGCGATGCAAATGTGCTCTCAAGAAAACGCGATTGGAAACATGACAAGCAAGAGCTATAGCCTCATTTCAAAACTTCCTAGGAGTATCAGACTATCTAGCATCGCCCGCCATCTCAACCAGTGGTCCTGTTCTTCCTTTCCACTACGCCATTTTGCCGAGGGACGAGGGAGAAGAGAACCGATGCTCCAAACCGACTCCACATAGAAACTCTCAAAGTAGGAGTTCTTGAACTCGTGCCATTATCATCGCAGATAGCTCAGAATGCACCGGGAGCTCAATAGACAACCTACTAACAAGTCCCTCAAGTGAGAAAAGTCTCATCCTTCGAGGCCATGAAAATACCCAAGAATACCTCAAAAATCATCAACAATGACAAGGACATACCACTTCCCTCCCCGCCGATCGCAGACTCTAGCCGACCAACAAAGGTCCATGTGTAAAAGCTGTCCGGTGCATCACCATCACTACGGTGATCGGAGGATGAGAAGCAAGAACTATCTTGCCATGTCGGCAGGAGAGCAAACTAAGTCTTTGACCATCTTGAGTTTGGGCAAACCACTTAATAAGATCGCGGTCGCTAACTCTAGTCAAATGATCAAAACCAATGTGACCAAGTCTCCTATGCCGTAAGGAGAGATCACGGACTCGTATAATCAAACACCAAGAGAGTCTCCGAAGAAATGTAAAAATCAGCACGAAAGACTCTCCCAAATCTAGAAATCCCAAACTAGTCCTCCCGATGAATCGAGGATTCTACAAGCATTGCTCTTAAAGCTTACCTCGAAAGAGTCATCGATAAGTCGAGAAACGTAAAGCAAATTATATTGCAGCTTACTCACTAAGGCAACGCCCTTAAGAATAAAATTTTCATTAATGCAGACGGTACCTTTAGCAATGACTCTACCAAGAAGCATCCCCAAAAGTGATCAACTCATCACCGGGGCTCGGACTAGGAAGAGAACCAACGAGAGTCTCCTATCATATGGCGAGAACAACCGAGTCAACAATCCAAACATCTCCTTCCCCATCCGATTTAACCCGATCAAGTCAAGAGAAGACTCAAGATCGATAAAGTGAAGACTTGGGAACCCAATATCAATTACACGACGCCTCAAAGTACCACCACAAAAGAAGAAGATCGACTCTAGTGTCTCTCGACGCCAACTCTAACAAGATCGAAGAAGCAATGAGTGGAAGATCTAGGAGTCACATCGGTTTGGCTCGCTGTGGTGCAAAGGCCGACCATCCCAACGAGGCGCCTAAATCTCCTACCCGAACACCTCACGCCGCCGATATTCTACCTCGATGGGAAAAACGAGGAATATCAAGAGGACGGCGAAAGATCGACCACGAGCAACTCCGAACTAAAACTCGATCAACAAAGATGAAAACCGAGTCCTGGATGCTGCCCAAAAAAAAGCGATTTCTAACTCGTTTAGAAGTAAGCGGTTTTAGAGCACTCGTGAGTCCGGGATGACCTCAATACCCTAAGTGCAGCAACACGCCACGCCGGTGATCTTGGCGCGTCTAAAAAAGAAATCTACTAGGTGACCATCCTTCTTCTGTAAGGTGCATGTGTACTTTGCCTTGTTAGAGGCGTATAACAGAGAAGCATCCTTCTCGTCAAGTCCCATGGACCACACCAAAGAGACCTAAACACAAGTGGTGCTCACCTTGGGAGCAACCACAATCTCACCACTCTTGGAAGCACGCATAACTGAAGGCGGATGCGCCTGCAGTGCTCCAAGTAATCAAATCCTAGACCTTGATTGAATCTGCTAACCTTGGACCGGTCTAGAATGAGATTGAGCTTCTTCTTGCCTCCAACAAATTTCTCAAGAGTGCTCATGAGATACTCACACTCCCTAAGAGAGAGGCACAAGAAGAGCAAGGGAAGGAGTAGAAGAAGAGCCGAAGAAGAGGATTGAACAACGCGTGCATATTGTTCCCTATACACGGCTACCTCAAATTTGAGAGACTCACAGAAGCACAAGAAGCATTTCTAATTCTACCAACCTGGCCTTTATCTTCTTCCTAAGCTCAAGTGGACCTTATCCACGCCATCCTTAACCCCAATACACGTAGCAATCATTATCCGACTTAACTAGTAAGTCCTTAGCAAGTTGCGCACACTTGGCATTCAAAGCTTCATTATCAATTTTAGTTGCTTACAAATTTCTCACATGAGCCGACCGGGTCCTTAGAAGCATGCAATTCAAGTTCATCATTTCTAGCGTAAAGCTTCCTAAGGTGACAACCCATGGCATCAATTTCAGCAAGTAGCTTAGGGCAATTTTCACAAGATGCGCTTGTGTGAGTATGAAGAAAACTAGCATCAATAGGAATAGGATCAATAGAACATGTGCTAGCATCCTTCGACCTAAGAGCCTCAAGATCGAAACCACACTATCATGCAGGTCCTTAGGTTCTCCAACTCCTCAAGCAAAGCATCACAGAGAGTACAACTATCGAGTCTCGGGAGGAACATGATTTAAGTGAAGCTAACTCCCGAGACAATCTATCTACCTCCTTCTCTAACTCGTAACACCTCGACCTAGCCTTAGCATGAAACTTGCCTAATTTACGTAAGGCATCATTTAACTCGTCAGAGGTGGGTACTCATCCGTGTCATTTGACAAATGGAGTCGCCACTTCAATGGCGCCGCCATGAAGCACATGCCGAGAAGTCGCCGCCGCCTTTCTTCTCTTATGGATCATCCTCGCCTTGCCGCTCCATGTCTCCGTGTTTGAGAGGTTGATGTCGCTGGGCGGCGAGGACGCTGTGGAAGAGCTTTGTTTTTTGGAGAAGTTGCGGTATTTCTTCTCGCTACGGCTCACGAACCGGAGGCTTTTGTTGCGTTCTTGTCGGTGTAGTCGTTCTTGCCCAAACCGCCGACGCCGTTTTGCCCTTCTCCATCTTAGGGCGGTTCGTCAATGTGGTTGGGGCCACCACACTCAAGCAGTGATCATGCCACCTCTTCTTCCTCTCTCTCATTCTCTTGTAAATATTGAAAAATTTTCGAGCGACAAGAGCAAGCTCATTTTCTCGAAATTGTTCCAGAATTTCATCGCTACGCCGCAAAGAGCGAGAGAGAAAACCGTAGCAAAGTCAAGAGAAAATCCGAAGAGGACCCAATGGGATCGGTGACCAAAGCCATCGATCGAGATTTCGCTCTTCCGGAGACGACATCAATCTCATGAGTCTTGAGGCGGAATAAAGCCCGCCAAGAGTCGAGTCGACAAATCGCTGGTGTCCTTGATGGTGGTCACCTTCATCTCCCAAACCCAAGGTCGAAAAGGGTCAAGAAATGCCGAGCATTGTCCGAGTCGTATATACAACCGATCGCCGGAGGTCGCCAAAATCTTGGTAAACCGACCAAAGCACTCATCGAGACTCTCACCAAATGTTGTTCAAATTTGTTGTACTCGCTTGAATCGATCCTCGCCACGGTCTTGATTTGAGTAGTGCCTCATGGTAAGCATCGAGGGTTACCCAAATCTCGTGGGCGGAGCGAAGGTGAGAAATCCGATCATACTCATCGCGGCCGAGTCCTCAGATGAGAATGTTCTCGCCTTAGCATTTGCCTCAACGTCACCATATTGCCGGCCGTGACGTTTCATCGGCAGAACCTCATACGGAGCTTCACCTTCGCCATATCAGAAGCCCCGGCAAGTGATGTATGACTCCATCCGGATTTCCAAAAGGAAAATCAACACCGTAAAAAATTGGAGGCTTGGTGGAATATTTGTCCGTCGCCATGGCTCTTGAGACCGGTCAAGATCTATGGAAGAGCAAAACCGCTCGATACCAATTGAAGGATCGAGATGGCTAACAGAGGGGGGTGAATGGTCGCAAATAAATTTTCCCCAAAATACTCCAACTAAAACCGAGAAAAGATCGCGCAAGGAAATCGTGAAAACCCAAGAAAAACCGAACGACTAGACAACTATGTGCATCCCTAGTTTACATGAATATTATCCATAAAATATGTGAGGATTTTTCAATCACAATCCTGGTTGTAAAGTGTCCAAAAGAAAGAGGAATCAATTCAAATACTTCTTTTCTAAAAGAGATCAAGCCAAAACACAAAAGTCTCTTTTAGAAAAGCAAAAGCAGATATTTCCAGAATCTGTCTTTAATTTGAACAGGATGTTGGTGGGTTTATGCTACTCACAAAATTATGACAAATTTTCTCCCTATGAGCAGATGAGTTGTAAAGCTCTCCACCAAAATTCAGATCAAAAAGCCAAGTATAAAAATCATCATAAATCTATGAACACAGACAGTCAGAAACTTCGGGCAGAAAATTTGGGGCTCGGTTTTCACTTCATAGCACCCAAAAGGTGAAACCAGTGGACTCCAAACTTTTTCTACAGATGAGTATAGGAGTCCTGCACAATCTCCAACAAGAATCACTCAAGAAGGATTTTTATAGATTTTTCTAAAAATCAAAGACTAACTGCTGCGCGAAAAACAAGTTCTGGACAGAACTGGAACTTGAAAGAAGAGATGATCTCTACTCAATCAAAGAGTGCAAAAGAGATGTAAAACCATATGAACACACTCAAAACATCCAAGATCAGCATTTAGAAGGAGGGGAGGCAAATCCAAATTGCATGAATGTAGATTGCGGAAAGTAAATGCGTAATGTAAATGCTGAATTTAAATTATGTAAAGTAAAGACATAATGTAAATGCAGAATTTAAATTCACAATGATGCAAAGAAATTTCTTTGTATTTCTGGTGGAAGGTTTACAAAGCCTCACTTCATGTGGGCAAAGCTCAAAGGAGCAACTCAAACCTTCAAGGGGAGGAGGCCACCCCTCCACCCCTATTTATACAACTCTTGGGCCACCTACCACCCTTGGATGAGTCCCTCAACCCTAGGACACTCATCTAAGGGCTAGGATTGACCCACTCACACAGCCATGCAAGGGCTAACCCAAAACCCACACACATACCGGGTTTTCTTGCACGGTTTTCAAAGCATACTACCTAGACCCGCTAACCTATCAACTAGACCGCAATCCGACGGCCCTCATTGATCCATGCGGCATCTAGCTAGCATCATCTCCTTTCCTTATCTTCTTGGCTTGCCCGACTGCCTCCGATCATCTTCCCGCGATCTCCGACCGTCTCGACCTCCGACGCCTCGCCTAGTCCCGGCCATCCTCCGCCTCACCATGACCTAGCACCGTCGCCTCAAGAACCATCAAAGACAAGGAAAACCTTTCACATAGCAATGCCCACAAATATTCTCAATGATTATCCCACAATCATTAATCAATCATAATTGCGCCCAATGGTCCGGCACTACGCCCTGTGCCAGTAGCACTAGGAAAAGCAACCAACACTCAAATTGCTTCAATTTGAAGATCCAATTCAAATCAAACTCAATTTCGAATCAAACCAAGCTCAACACTTGTCAATTATTCATCACACACAAGGATAGACCTCCACATGGTCTTTCAGTCTCCAACCAAGCAAGGCGCCCTTTCACGGCATCGTCCCTGGTCTGTAGGCCCATCCGCTCGGACAGATCGATCTGCCCGTCACCTTCGGGGACCAGGCCAACTTCCGCACTGAGACCCTCACCTTTGAGGTCATGGGGTTTCCTGGTTCCTATCACTTCATCATAGGGAGACCATGCTACGCTAAGTTCATGGCAGTCTCCAATTACACCTACCTCAAGCTGAAGATGCCGTGGCATGGGTCATCACCATGGCGCGTTTTTTTTTCGCTTACATAACCGCGAGCAAAGCAATTGTGTCAAGGCCGGCGATCATCGCGTCCGCCGAACTTGAAAGTCTCCGGAGGGAAACCTCGGAGTCCATCCCTGACTCCAGCAAGTCGGGGTCCGGCTCCTTCAAGTCCGCCGAGGATACGAAGGAGGTTGCGGTCGATCCAGAAGATCCGACCAAGACCGTGCGCGTCGGAGCCACGCTCCCCGCGAAATAGGAAGGCGCGCTCATCGATTTCCTTCGCTCCAACCGGGATGTCTTCGCATGGAAACCTTCTGACATGCCAGGTATTCCGCGGGAAGTCATCGAGCACACCTTGAATATCCGACCCGGCTCGAGGCCAGTCATTCAGCGCTTGCGCCGCTTCGACGAAGAAAAGTGCAAGATCATTGGCGAGCAAATCGCCAAGCTTTTGGCTGCAGGGTTCATAAAGGAGGTCCGCCACCCTGAATGGCTGGCCAACCCTGTACTTGTAAAGAAGAAGTCCAGGCAATGGAGGATGTGCGTTGACTACACGAGCCTCAACAAGGCGTGTCCCAAGGACCCCTTTCCATTGCCCCGCATCGACCAAGTTGTCGATTCCACTACAGGGTGCGAGTCCCTGTCCTTCTTGGATGCCTATTCAGGCTACCACCAGATAGCGATGAAAGAGTCTGACCAGCTCGCGACCTCGTTCATCACTCCGTTCGGCTTGTTTTGTTACGTAACGATGTCGTTCGGTCTAAAAAATGCGGGTGCTACATACCAATGATGTATGCAAACGTGTTTTGACGACCAGATTGGACGTAACCTCGTGAAGGAGAACGCGTATGCTACACTAGCCGAAAACAAAATTTTCTACGCATTCAACCAAGATACATGCGAGTCAAAGATCATGGAGCATTACCCTTGGAGCACGTTAGCAGCGGAAGTATAGTGGGTGAAGCCTCCCGCGTGTTCAAGCATCAGACGTAGTCGAACGTACTCCCATCGCTTTCGGCCGAAAGTGCTTGCGAGATCACCCGAGTGCTTGCGAGATCACCCGAGTGCTCGCCGAGTGGTCTCCGGACCGCCCGAGTGCTCGCCAAGTGATCGCCTGAGTCCTTGACGTCTCCTCGCCGCGGGTGCACGATGTGCACGCGCAGGTTGGAGAGGGTGAAACCGATCGCCGATCAGCGCCAGGACAGATGCAACGGTGCCTCTACAGTATCCACACGTCCAGGGGTGGAACGCCATGCGCTGGTGTGCTAGCACCATGCGCGCGATGGCTAGGGTTTCTGGCAGGGGTAGGGGTCGATGGCTAGGGTTTCGTGGTGGGGAGAACCTCATGGCTGCACACCCCCACGCCCCTTTATATAGAGTGCACTAACGGGCCTTCTACGATAGAAGCCCACTAGGACTCACTAATGGATCTTCTATAGTAGAAATCCATTAAGACGCCAGAGGATCCAAATCCATGTAAACCCACTAATGGATCCAATCCATCAGACGTGATCCAACCCGTTAAGTGTGTGACTGTTAGGTTCATGCGAAGCGGCCATGGCCCCGAAACCTCTTTCCGCACCATCGACAACAATGGTTCCTAGCAGACATGTTGTCCCCCGAATGCACGTAATGATCGACGGCTGAACCTTGATATACTCATATACCAATCCTTTTGCCACGCGATACCAGTCAAGCTCAAGGCAAGATGCGTGCCATCCTTGTGATAGCTCGACCCATTCACTCGTCAATGTAATGGATATAATTCATGATTAACACTTTAATCACTTTGGCATGGCCATGCACTTTTCCTTATCCATCCACACCGAGGGGCCCAGAGATATCTCTTCCGTTATCAAGGAGGGGCAAATTCCATCTTGATCTCTTATATCTCACGTCATGTTTCATGGCATACTCGTAAGCTACCTTTATAACTCCCCAGTTACGGAGAAGCGTTTGATAACAATCTCATAGTGTCTCGGAGCGGGTCTATCCAACCCCATGTTCTCTAACATGTGCCCACATTATTGATTTGATATCTCCATATCTATGGTATGTGAAACATTACCATCAATCAATACTTGTGCTGGTCAGATCACTATTGTCCCACATAATGATATGTGACCAGGGATCCTTTAGAATAATATCATATAACCAATGTGTTTCACAATTAAGTCATACTCAATAAACAAAGGAGTGACATTTATTCATGGAACTGATAAGTACATGAACATAGACGTATGATACAATCATCTCACATGATCGCCTCTAGGGCATATCACTAACACCTCGAGGCGTACGTGGACGACATAGTCGTCAAGACTAAGAAGGCTGACGATCTCGTCGCCGACTTAGAAGAGACTTTTGCGAACCTTCGCCGGTTCCGCATCAGGCTCAACCCCGAGAAGTGTGTTTTCGGGGTCCCTAAAGGAAAATTGCTCGGTTCTATCGTTTCCGAGCGCGGCATCGAAACCAATCGGGAAAAGATCTCCGCGATCATGAAGATGGGCCCGATCAGCAACCTGAAAGGGGTCCAAAAGCTGACAGGATGTCTAGCAAGCTTGAGCCGTTTTCGTCTCTCGCCTTGGCGAGCGCGGAATGTCGCTCTATAAGCTGCTTAAGAAGTCCGATCATTTCAGCTGAACACAGGAAGCGCAAGAAACCCTCAACCGATTGAAGACATTCCTGACCACACCCTCGGTGCTGGTCGCCCCGGCACCAGAAGAATCGCTCCTCCTTTACACTGCCACCACGACCCAGGTCGTCAGCGCGGCGCTTGTTGTGGAGCGAGCCAAAGAGAGCCATATACTCAAGGTGCAGCGGCCTGTGTACTTCATCAGCGAAGTACTCTCCGAGTCCAAGGCTCAGTATCCGCAGGTGCAGAAGCTGCTCTACGCGGTCCTTATCGCCAAGAGGAAGTTGCTCCACTACTTCAACCGGCATTCGGTCTCCGTGGTGACCTCCATGCCGCTTGGCGAAATCATTCGCAATCGCGACGCTTCCGGAAGGATAGCCAAGTGGGCTCTTGAACTCAACGGCCACGACATATCATACGTCCCCCAAACGGCGATCAAGTCGCAAGTTTTGGCCGATTTCATCGCCGAGTGACCGAAGCCCAGGCGCCGCCGACGCTTGAAGACCCCGAATACTGGACGATGTATTTCGACGGGTCCTACACCAAGAGCGGAGCAGGTGCGGGAGTCGTCCTCGTTTCCCCACTTGGAAATAAGCTCCAGTACGCCGTCCGACTGCACTTCGACGCCACCAACAACGTCGCCGAGTACGAAGCACTCATCAACGGTCTCCGGATCGCTACCGACCTTGGTGCGCGCCGGCTCTACGTACACGGCGACTCCAAGCTGGTTGTCGACCAGGTCATGAAGGCTTTCGAGCCTCGCGACGCCCGCATGGGGGCCTACTGCCGGGAGGTACACAAACTGGAGGAAAGATTCAAGGGTTTTGAACTCCACCATATCTACCGACGCCATAATGGGGAGGCCGACTACCTGGCCAATCTGGCCTCCAGCCGGGGACCGGTCCCACCGGGGATCTTCGTCTCCGACCTCCACAAGCCCTCTGTTCGGCTCGACTCCCCCTCCGAGCAACCGGCCGACCCTCCGGCGCGCTGTTCGACCGCCGAGCGCCTGTGTTCAAAACCTCTCGACCACATTAACGGCGGTTGGTCGCCGACCGACCGAGGAAGCCCTTCATCGACCGGCTGACCAAAGGATCTCTCCCCGCCAACCCAACCGAGGCCTTGCTCGCTTCGTGGGCTAAATCTTTCGTCTCCGATTGGGGAGACTCTACAAGAGGAGCCCTTCGGGTCCACCGTGCGCATTCTCGCGGATCAAGGGAAGCGATTCGCCGACATCCATGCCGAGTCTCTGCGGTCACCACGCCGCACCGCGATCCTCGTGGGCAAAGCCTTTCGCCAAGGCTTCTATTGGCCGATCATGATGGCCGGCGCGAAACATATTGTTCGTGACTTGTGAAGGATGCCAATTCTTCGCCAGACAAACGCATCTCCCCACGCAATCCCTGCAGACGATCCCTATTACTTGGCCGCTCACCGCTTGGGGCTCGATTTGGTCGGACCTTTCAAGAAGGCACTGGGGCTTGACTCACCGCCGTCATGTGGACAAGTTCACCAAGTGGATAGAAGCAAAGCCGGTCACCACCATCACTTCGATACAGGCGGTCAACTTCTTCCGCGACATTGTTTATCGGTTCGGAGTCCCGAACTCCATCATCACCGATAACGGGACGCAGCTTCACGGGAAGGAGTTTCTCGAGTTCGCGACGATTTCAACATCCGCCGATTAAGGCAGTACAGAGCCCATCCGCGGACCAACGGCCAGGTCGAGCGTGCAAACGGCATGATCCTCCAAGGGCTCAAACCACGAATCTTCAATCGACTGAAGAAATTCACGGGGCGGTGGGCAGCGGAATTGCCCTCCATCCTTTGGAGCCTACGGACCACGCCGAACAGGTCGACCGGGTTTACACCCTTCTTCCTGGTGTTCGGCGCTGAGGCTGTTTTGCCGACCGACCTAGAGTATGGCGCCCCGAGACTACAAGCCTTCGACGAGGCGCGGGGACTCGACGCCCAACAGGACGCCATCGACCAGCTTTACGAGGCGCACGATGTGGCCGTCTCGCGATCGCCAAAGTACCAACAAACGCTGTGGCGTTACTTCATGATCGCCGAGTTCGTGGATCGGTCCTTCAACGCGGAGACATGGTCCTACGTCAGGTTTAGTCCAACGTTGGCAGACACAAGCTGTCCCCTCCGTGGGAAGGGCCCTTCACCATCGCGGAGGTCCTCCGACCCGATACCTTTCGACTCAAGGACGCCGACGGCAACGTTGTAGCCAACGCATGGAATATTGAAAAGCTAAGGAGATTTTATCCCTAAGACTTTTTCTCTATTTCCTATGCCTGAAGCAAACCCTCCAAGCCCAAAGCGCAGTGTACCGATCACACCATGGTCGTCATGCGTTGCTTGGGGTTTGCTTACCTGCATGACGAATCGAAGCGCACCGACCGACCATCGCGGCCCTCTGGCGGCAATTCATTTAGCCAAAAGCTTACGGCCTCGCCCAACGGCTACGGCTTCTGGGCGAGGCGCAAGGGCGAAGAGACTTGCCCCTACGAGGCGGTCCTTAGTCGGTTTGGGGCGCGCCTTTGGGCCCTCAACTCGGTCGCCGTTTTCACGTTCTTTTCAAAAAGAGTCAGCGCTCCGACCGATGCTCATATAACCCTAGCAGTTCCTAAGGGCTACGATCATCCGGCGAGGCGCTCATCACAGAAAGGAAAATGTGTGATATAGGGCAGGGCCCAAAGGGTGCAGGTTCATATATCACAAAACAACAACAAAAGTAAGGCCGAGCGCCTGAAGCACTCCCAAGCTAAGCTCAGGCATCGCCCTCAACGGTATCCTCATCGAAGCCGTCGCTACTCTCGGGCCCGGCGCCCAGTTCGGCCACCCTCCGGCCGCGCTTGGTCGGCATCCCCTTCGATCCCGGCAACGGTCGCGATTGGGTCAAAGGAGGCGTCGTGGCTGGCACAGCAAGCCAGCACGTATTCCGCCGCAGCGATAGAGGCAGCCCGCCTCGCGAAAGGTAATCGCTCACGCAGCGCGGGCGGTCGGCGAGGCATCGACCGCCGGGTGAGGCGGAAGCGTGCCGATGGGGTAGGCTCCAGAGGCTCATCCAACCTCACCCCTGAGGCTCCGTGCTCCGCCCATACTCAAGGCCGCAAGTGAGCAGGAAAGGAGGCCCTTGCGTGAAGCTAGGCGCTCCGCGTACATCGAGCCGAGGTCCTCCACAACGGCCTCAACCCGTGCCCGTTGCGACGACACCTCCTCGCGCGCGTGGCTCAGCTCATCCTCCGTATGCCTCCGAGCCCTTCCTCCGCCACTCTCGCCGCCAGCCTCTTCGGCTTCGGGCTTGGCTTGCCGAAAGCAAGCACTTCCGCCTCCCGAATGGCGCATCAAGTACCGAGCCGACGGGAGGCGCCCACCACGCCGGCGCGATCCGTTATGTTGCTACCCGCCTCGCCCCGAAGCGATGGCGTCCACCTCCCCCGCCAAGGCGACCGCCGCCGACGCTGCGGGCGGTTCACGGGAGCCCGAGCCGGTGGTGCTAGCAAAAACAGGCAAGCAGTTCAACACCAGCGGCAAAACAAAAAAAAGAGAGAGCCGAGGTCGTTGCCGAGTCCAGCGAAGAGACTCACTCCGAACGCGGATCCCGGATTCGGAAGATTGACGAGGGCAATATGAGCCCTCCCCTTCTCGTGCACATAGGCGACTGAACGGTGGTGCGGGACCTCTTGGGGACCGCCCCCAGGGGGTCCGCCGCCGTCTCTCGCTTGCCGGCCCTGCGATCATCGTCTCCACTCTCCATCGACACTCGTGGCCAAAGGAAGAAGGGGAGAGCAGGAAGATGAAGAGAACGACTGCGCGGAGACACCCTCCCCGCGCCATATTTATAGGGACGGGGCGTAGCGGTCGAAGCGGAGATACTCCGGGCTATGCGCCGCGCGCATTAGCCCCACGTCCCGCACGACGGGACGCGCCCTGTCCACGTCCCCCACTTCACATTGAATTGCGACGCGACTGCTGGGATGCTTCAACCAGGGAAGCGCAGCGCGACTCTTCGGTTTCGGCCCTGTGATGGGCCGGCTGCAAGGAAAAGCCTAGACGAAGCCGAGGAAGCACTAAGGTAGCAGAAGGCCCAGTAACTACACCTCCCCACCCGAGGGTCCAATAACCGCGACGTCTCCGGTGCACGTAAAGAAAATGCGTAGTGACCGCAAGCTTGACGCCTACGCACTGCTTGGGGGCTGCAAGTTCTCACAAACGGACGTCGCTTTAAATTGAAGCATCATGCTTCCCGTCACAAACGCCGCGTCAGGACGCCGGTGAGATATATTGACCCCAACCATTTCAATTCGCATTTTAATTCTCGCACACGCAAAGGCGCCTGGGTATCGGCCCGGGCGATACGCCCCGCGGCCTCTCCTGTCAGGCTGGTTCAAACCAGGCCAAGGAAAGTATGAAAAGTCCACCAGGCCTTAGCAGCCTCGAGGTGGCAAGAAGGCTTGAAAACCTCGTAATAAAGACCTGGTTGTGGGTACCTAAAGTGAAATCCACCAAGTGGGTCTCAAGCTGCCCCAGCAAGTGAATCGAGCGAGGGGCGAGTTAAGGCGAACCCTCGGTGGGTCTCTAGTTGGGTTGGCGGACGACCCGATCGCCTTAACTCGCGTCCGAGACCATACTTCCGACTCTCCCGCGGAGCCCCCCGAAAGGGCAGTAGCCAGCTGCGCCCCGAGTTACGAACGGCTCGGGGTCCAAAATGGGTCGAGTGAAGAAAGGTTTTTTATGGGTCGCCCCCAGCGGGTCGGACACCCGACGCAGGGACCGTTCGCTAAGGGATCCCTTACCGGAGGATTCCCAGGGCCCACTCGGATAACCCGTTTGTAGCTCCACGAGCACGGTGTTCGGCCTGCGTATGGCAAACACGCGTTGCTCACCCCCTCCAGGTCCTACACCTGCGGACGGGGCGTACACGTGGGACCGACAGCAGCCTCTCCTCCCGCAGATAGCCTCGCCCAACGAGGACTCAGGATGGATGCCCCTCGCCTAGCTGCGGCGCTAAACCAGCCCGACTAACTCGTCTAGCTACGACGTAAAACGAGCACTCGGGAACCAGAACCTCTCGCGAAGGCATCCGGGCCTCCCTGCCGACCACGGCCGCGTCTAGCTACGACGTAAAACGAGCACTCAGGACCATAGCCTCATCATAAAGCATCCAGGTATCCATACCAGCCAAGTCAGTCGGGTCCATCTGGCAAAGGTAACACCCCGACCAGCTCTTCGACCCGCTCGGGGGCTCGGGGGCTACACCCACCGGGTGCGTGCAAGCCAAAACTAACCAACCAATTAGGTCGGACTCCGCCAGCGGGGTTAGCCTTCCGACCCGCTCAGGGGCTCGGGCTGCTAGGCTCATCGACCGCCAAACGGATGCCCACTCTACCAAGTAACCCCGACCAGCTCTTCTTCGCTCGCCGGGGCTCGGCTCACACCCACCGGTAAGGCTTCGCACACCGGACAAAACCGACCAGTCAAGAACGGTCGTACCCGCCGGGCAGGATGGACACCTCTGAGAGGACCCGCTGCTTCGTTATGCGACACAGCGCCGTTGAGGAAACTGCGCCGACCAAAAACAAAGGGTCCATCCAGAAACACCTACCTTTCAGGACGGCCCCAGGGGCTACTGACGGATACTCATACCAGGGGTACCCCACGGCAAAGTGTACATCCATTTCAAAGTCAAGCGCCGGAGAGGGCCCCCACTACTGTAAAGGGTCTCCCGCCCTTGTTTCCTCCGACTTGACCTTGGGGCGGGCGCCCCTGGGGCCCTAACCAGGACCCAGATATTTACACCGCCAGAGTTCGACGCTGCGTCTATGCACACAGTGCCTCATTGGGCCCGCCTTAGACCCGGGACCAACGCTTCCGCAGACTCCGACCTGGGTCATGACCGGGGACCGCAGCGAGCTCTAGCCCCGCAACCTCCGCCACATCAACGATCTACGCCGCGCTGGTCACCCGTCTTGCAGGCACGACAGCCGTGTTGAGACGGATGGATCCTTCCCGAGGCAACCAGAGGGCGGCCTCAGCAAAAGCACCCGTCCCCTCATGCCATCAACATCTGACTAACGCACAAAGGGCATGTGCGCACCTCATACCATGTCATATTATTCGCGTCTAACTGTGCGTCGGGAAAGACCCTATATAGCGACAGACAGTCAGTCGGTAAAAAGTATTACCGACGGATTAAGAGTGTCGGCTAAAGTCCCGTCGGCAAAAATCTTTACCGACGGATCTTATATTACCGACGAGACGATCGGCCGGTAATGATGACTTTTGCCGATCGACATAATTTTACCGATTTAACTTCGCTTACATCCGATTTCAGTTTTTGCCGACGACTTATGTTTCCCGACTTACAATGTGTCGGTAATGAGTAGTATTGCCGACACACGTTCGTTGGTATAATCGATCGCTTCAAAAAAATAGCACAAATCATCCAACCGAGACATGACATGATATGATTCAAGCATCAATTAAACATGATAGGATAATTCAAGCATTCAAAGTAACAACTTACTCTACTAATAATCAAATTTGTCCAAAAGATAGCATATCATCCAACCGAGACAATAACAATTACATATACACCAAAATTATATTACAATAACACCAATATAGCTTATCCCCAAAAGATAATAGTTTGTACAAGCATATATATAACACCAAAAGAGAAGTATGGAGTTTTCACGCATGAACTGGAGGTGTAAGAATCATTGAGCTACGCCCTTCCTTTTTTACCTGCAAAAAGAACATTTATTGGCATCAAAAGATATATAGATCAATATCGCAACAATAAAATTATTGATATTTCGTAAATCAAGATCGATCTTAATTGGTTTGCAAAGTGAAATAAGCTTGCATATGTAAAAACAATTGTGTTAAGGCCATCCTTCCTTTATATTCATATGGGTGTCAAAGCCTTAGATTGAGTTAGGTTTATTCGTTGTGTCGTTGAAGGCGATATCATAGTCAATAACGGAAGAGGGCGAGCTATTCTCGAACTTGAGTAGAAGAACTTCACCGCTTTCCAAGAAAAAAAAAGGGCTGAGCCAACTGTTGTTGGAGCTACAGATGACGAGGACGATAATGAAGAAAGTAGTCCCGACCTATGCAGATTGAATTGATCCTTCCACATATGCTCGTGAATTTCTTAAAAGAAATGTATAAAGATTACTTATCGCCCATGGTTTTATGCTCGCTTATTATTGTACTAAGCAATGTGGGAATACTAATCATTTCTTGAAAGTCGAATATCTGCAGAAGAAACCTAAATGTGGTATCTTATGTTGTTTTTTTTTGTAATCACCAAGTTCTTTTTTTGTATGGGTTACTTTTCATTGTGTTACATCACTAATGTCAAATAAAGATATGTTCTTCATTTCTTGAAGACAAGGATCTGAGTGAATCATTTCGTAATGATAGATGTTAAATAATATATTCATGCATAAAACCATTACAGAGAAAGAGATAACGGCAAGAAGCAGAGAAAGGAGGAAGGAATCAAGCAAAAGAGGTGCAGCAAAGAAGGCCTGGTCATCCATAAACGAGATATCTGATGAGGAGGACGACTGACTTGTGTCCATCCATGAGAGCGAATTCTTCTGATGTTTCAATTAAAAATATTGCATACTTATGCTATATGGTATTGTCTATTTGTTTGGAATATTTGGCATGGCTTTTCATGGCTACAAACCATGTGGAACGGATATGAAAACGAAAACGGAAAATTCCACAAAAACATAGTACATGATATATCCAAACGCACCAACTTTAAATAATGTGTGCATTAAAGGGTTAGTAAAATGTTGCAAGGTCAAGTGACTCCACAGCTACCCATAGCAATCCGCCATCGCTAACAGCTTTCAAGGTTCATCGAAACCTCTTAATTACGAAGGTGTTTCGACAAAACATCACAAGATAACGAGTCTAGTCATAGTAAAGAACCTTTAATTCTTTCTTACGTGCATGGAAAGCTCAAAGTAAGACAATCTAGAGAAATTGTAGAGCAACTTCAAAACAATAAAAGGAAAAAAAACAACTTACTGTGCATCATCTTGTTCGGAGCTGAAATTCTCACTTCCAGAAATGTTCCTCCATTGATCCTCTCATTAACCAAAGTTTCACCTACAACCCAACAGCTTTTGATAAATTATTTAAAAAATCAGCATGTAACAAGAACCTCACATTCTCGGGAAATGAACTGCAGGAGATAAATACCCACCAAATTTATCAGGAGGTGCCACAACCATGCCTTTTGATGAGGACATCACCAGCATGGATACGATCAATGTGACCGCTGCCCCTCCTTCCTCTCCGGCCGCTCCAACGACTACTGACGCGGCTCCATCTTCGTCACATACGATCGACGCTACGGCATCTTCATCACCGAGAGGCCTTAATCCAAAAGCTCAGCCATTCAAAACCACATCAATGGACAAAGGCCTCAAGCACCCACCCCGAGGACAGCCCACGCGCCAAGAAAGGCCCATGTGGAAGCCCAAGATGCCAAAAAGCCCGGTTCGGCCATCCAGCAGCACGCCAACTTCAAACGGGCATAACTCGGGCTCCGGACTCGATTTCAGCGCAGACCACCCGCTTGAAAGCTTAGGAGATAAGCTTTCTAATGGATCCAGCCCCACTTCCAAATTCGCTCCATAACGACAGGAAAATGCAGAACAATATCACGGACCAGAAATTCAAGGTGCTGCGTCACCTTTCTTTTGGGCCCAAGGCCCATGTATCTTAGGGTTTTGGTGGCCACCGCTGTTTTGGCTGCCCTACACCTCCTGGCCGTCGCTATATATGTGGCCGCCGCCGTTCTTTTACGTTTAGGTTTTGTTGTGTTTTGGTAGACCCCTTGTGCGTCCCTCCTCGTGTTCGCGTGTGTCGACTAGACCACCCGTGACGAGAAACAGAACCTCGCCTTTGTATCTTTGAGATTATTGGATTGGAATTGCTCTCACCTTGTTCTTGCTTGTTCTCGGTTGCAGCAGGTACAAGGATCGATCGGGTTTTGATTCGGTTGATCGCCTCGTATGGTGACGTTGCGATTGCTTGGTTGCTGATCTCGTGGTTAGTAGCCGATCCATCTACTTCGTGCGCTATCAAACCGACGTATCGTTCTCATCAGAAGATCGGGCCGACCTAGTGCACATCAAGTGGTATCAGAGCGACGGTTGCCTGGTGAGAACACCCTTGTCTTTATTTAATTCATCTTGTTCGTCCTAGAGTCCAGAAAAATAGCCCAAAAAAAATCTGTTCATCGTGTGTTTGATCTAATCCGAGCCCCTTTTGGCCTTTACTATTACTGCCTAGTTTAATTCTTGTTGAATTTGCGTTGCATCGTCGTGTCGTTGCTGGTCTTAGTATTTTGATCTTTAGAGTTTCGAGTTCTTGTCACGTTTTTGTCACTGAGTTGAACTCCATCACGTCGCCGCGTCCAATTCGGATCCTCCTCTGTCCAGTTCGGTATTTTGGTCATAACTCCCTCATACGAACTCGGATTTTGCTGTTCTTGTACTTTTCTGAAAGCTTGAGAAATTCTCTACAACTTTGTCCATTGTGAAACTTTCCAAAAACATCGTCTTCTTGCCCAAAATCCCATCGGATTGGAATCTGTTTTCGTCCTGGATTTTCTGAGCAGTCTGTATTTCGGGGTCAATATCTCTGGCTTCCCTTATCCAAAATAGACTTTCCATATATGCAAATTGATCAGCTCGAAAAGATCTACAACTTTCCAGTTATACTTTTTTGCATTAGAAGCCAGTAAAAACCCAAAAACAGCGTTTGAAGTTTCTGCATAGTAGATCTGTTTTGCAGTAGGAAAAATTTTGAGTTGTAATTCATCATATGTGCCACTTTGATATAAAAGGAAGAAAAAAAAAAAAAAAAAGGCAAGTGCATATAAAAGAGCCGCACTAAAAGGTGGAAAAAGAAGCCCTAGCTATTTGCTTGTGTGCTGTGGTCATTCCGGTTGTTGTTTCTGTGACTTCATTGGTGTCCAGGCTCGCGTCTCTAGTATGGTCTAGCCTAGGACCAGCAAAGTACCGCCGTTGAACGTTCTTTCAACTTGTTTTGGCTAGTGTGGTTCTAGTATATCCTTTGCTACATATTATACCTATCCAAACTCCACCAAACCGACGTATCGTTCTCATCAAAAGATCGGGCCGACCCCCGTGTGCATCAAGTGGTATCAGAGCACCTACTATTAACCACAGGAGAAGCACCTTGCAATCGCTTTGTCACCCCTGAGTGCAGATTACCATCATCCACCGATTGAATCTTGAAAAGCTGCAGGGTAAGAACTGGTAAGAACTTGGTGTGAGCTTGAGCGTGTGAGATCCTCCACTGTCCACATATTAGTAGTTCATAGGAACTAATTATCTTGTGAGTTCTCTGTTTGTTGCCCCTAACAATGGCAGGTTCGCATAGCAAGACAACTTACGAGGATGATATTGAGGATTGTCCATTCTTGTGAAAGAGAAAAGAAATTCTTGCGAAAACTTAGCGACTTGAGTCCCCGCAGAAATCAAAAGGTGGGACGATCGAGCATGGGATTATCCTTCTACCAAGAACGAGACCACACCATTAAAGAAAGATTTGAAGCCTGCCTCACCCAAGAAGAAGGATAGTGAGTGTATTTCAATATGTAATAATAAGAATGTGCTTGCTATTCCTGCGACTAACCCTGTAGGCAAGAATGATCAAGATGGTGTGCACTTGAGTGCTGCAATGATGAACAGCTATAAGAGTCTAAGGTCACAACATGTACTTAGTACTCCACCGGCACATGCTAGTCAAACTCAACGCAACAACTTATTCCACACTAAGTTTGTTGTCCGAGAACGTGGGGTACAAGTCATCATAGATGGAGGAAATTGTAGCAACCTCGCAAGTCAGAACATGGTTGAGAAGCTTGGCTTGACCACGACTCCACTTTCACAACCTTATGAGATCGAATGGTTCAATTCTGTGGTAAGGTTCGTAACACAAACTGTGCAAGTGAATTTCTCTATTGGTTCATATTATGATTTTGTTGATTGTGTGTTGTACCCATGGAAACATGCTCACTTTTATTAGGAAGACCATGGTTATATGATGTAGAAGCTATTCACAATGGTAGAACCAATCAATATTCCTTTATGTATTACACAAAGAAAATGATTTTGGAACCAATGACTCTCTGAAATAAATAAAATTATTGCAAACAGAGTTAAAAGTCAGGGCAAAGAGGGTGATGAAATTGTTAACCATGCACAAAAGATTGAAACAAAGATAAAAGAGGTAGTTGATTTAGATAAGGTTGTGTCCTCCCCTGATACCGCATTGCAAACACATGTTTCTTTGTCTCCTATTGTTACTAACCTTTTGCAGGATCATGAGAAGGAGTCGAGGGCGACTCCAATTCAAGAAGGGGAGGATGATGAGGACATCACCAGCATGGATACGATCAATGTGACCGCTGCCCCTCCTTCCTCTCCGGCCGCTCCAACGACTACTGACACGGCTCCATCTTCGTCACATACGATCGACGCTACGGCATCTTCATCACCGAGAGGCCTTAATCCAAAAGCTCAGCCATTCAAAACCACATCAATGGACAAAGGCCTCAAGCACCCACCCCGAGGACAGCCCACGCGCCAAGAAAGGCCCATGTGAAAGCCCAAGATGCCAAAAAGCCCGGTTCGGCCATCCAGCAGCACGCCAACTTCAAACGGGCATAACTCGGGCTCCCGGACTCCGATTTCAGCGTGTGACCACCCGTTTGAAAGCTTAGGAGATAAGCTTTCTAATGGATCCAGCCACACTTCCAAATTCGCTCCAGAACGACAGGAAAATGCAGAACAATATCACGGACCAGAAATTCAAGGTGCTGCGTCACCTTTCTTTTGGGCCCAAGGCCCATGTATCTTAGGGTTTTGGTGGCCACCGCTGTTTTGGCTACCCTACACCTCCTGGCCGTCGCTATATATGTGGCCGCCGCCGTTCTTTTACGTTTAGGTTTTGTTGTGTTTTGGTAGACCCTTGTGCGTCCCTCCTCGTGTTCGCGTGTGTCGACTAGACCACCCGTGACGAGAAATGTAACCTCGCCTTTGTATCTTTGAGATTATTGATTGAATTGCTCTCACCTTGTTCTTGCTTGTTCTCGGTTGCAGCAGGTACAAGGATCGATCGGGTTTTGATTCGGTTGATCGCCTCGTATGGTGACGTTGCAATTGCTTGGTTGCTGATCTCGTGGTTAGTAGCCGATCCATCTACTTCATGCGCTATCAAACCGACGTATCGTTTTCATCAGAAGATCGGGCCGACCTAGTGCACATCACCTTTCAAAAGCAAAGATAACTGAAACAAGGAAATACTAAATCAATCTTCAGGTTTATTTCAACCAGCTTGTGAACACCAATCCGGCAACATTGTCTCATGCACATACATTAAAAAAAAGTTTACTCCATTACATAAATAGATACTTAATACTGTCATAATTTGTACACAGCAGCCTAGAAGAAGTAAAAAAGATATATATTTTAAAGAACATATAAAGATTGCTTGTTGGCATGATGTACTGCAATGCATAAACATTGCTTCATTTGAAATAACGTACTATCCACCAAAGAATATTACGTTTCAAAGGTAAACACCTTTGTCAAAAATGAATCATGGAAAAGGCGAGCTTTCTCCTTGAGCTTTGCTTCGTCCAAATTGTCTGTCGAGATCATGTAACTTCATTAGCGGGATAAGCTTTGGACTTTAGGAGTATACACACACACACACATACGAATCTGAGAACTATATTAGCAGGATAAGTCGTGAACTTCGTGAAAGAAAACAAAAACTATCGACTATAGGAACAGAAACCAGCGGTTTTAGGGAGAAATAAATCCAGATTCTATGGCCATTTAAGTGCAATCAGAACTATAGACATACTTGCCGACAAATCAACTAAGGAATCACCGATTTATTGAGTGCCTTCGTAACTTCCTAGTTGCACAGCTTTGTTCCTTCTCAAGAAGTGGAATAATTAATGGAACACTCTCGATGTACCTAGTCCATATTAATTTGCATTACTCCAAAGAAGACATATGAAGAATGATGAAAAGATCTATATGCTCTGGCTCTGCAAATAATAAACAAGAATACCTTTTCTGCAGCAATTCTTCCAAAAATAGTATTAAGTTACTCACTCCTATTCTATTTTTCTCCTCCCTTGTAAGTGACCTTCCTAACTTGATAGTGTGGTCACATACTTAATATATATGGATGAACGACACATCCATATATATGGATGAACGACGCAAGGGAAATAATATATATGGATGAACGACACATTTCCCGCATGATCTTCATCCAGTTGACAATGTGGTCACATACTTATGAATCAGATCGCCATTAGCTGCCCATGCATAAGGAGAAAGCTCACAGACAACTTAATACTAGAGTTCAAACATGCCATCAACAATAAACTCACGTAAAAATCAAACTTCATTGAGTGGAGAACGAAAGCTCTAAACAATTTGAGTGGCATCGGTGTTTTTACCTTCTTAAACTCTTCATTTGATTTGAAGACAGCTTCATGGCAAGAACCAACTCTCCCGAAGGCGATGTAAAAAGGAGAATCTCCCAATAAGGAACCATCTAGCACACAAGTTGGTGGGTGAAGAAACACTTCAACATCGAGGCACGTGCAAATTGTGGGATTTTAGTGCCAAGTTTTGTGGAGACTAGAACAGTCCTTGCGAGATCGGGATCAACTGCAGTACCAAAAAGGAAACGCTAAACATCTTACGTGCACCGCCTTATCGGTTAATGAATACTCGATTGAAACTCGAAACATGAGAATTGAGACAGTTTGCCTTTTGTTATACATAGTAACCCAATAAATGAGGTACAACTAGTGTGGAATCATGCATGGATGTTATAGAGGACCTTTCAATGTGAAAAGATAGTTTAAAAGAACAAACTGCATCACCACACATCGTGAGCACCCTTCCCCACCGTCTTGCCCCGCAGCGCCTCGGCACACATATGAAGACAACATTAAGCATATATATGGTTTTAATCCTTGAATATGTTTACCCACCAATCAAGCAAGCAAAGATTAAGCAAAATACACATTCATCATTCCCTAATTGGACATGAGTATATAAACTGCAACACAATACTCATAATCGGTATAAGAATTCGAAACAGAGGCATGAACATCATCAGAAATACATAACTAACATGTTGGGCTCTACATACATGAATACCCATGATAACAACAGTATAAAAAGTTAATTTCCAAGTCATGCTAACCAATTACAGAAGACCAATACATGAGACATTCTTAACTGCACATATATTTAATGAAAGGAGAACACCAACACATATATCAATTTGGGATCTTATGCATAACCATGCCATGAGCTCACACAGAAGTTAATGCCATTAACATCATCCTTCTCAATCAAGCTAGGCATTTCATCGAACACCATATAGGCAAGCAAATCCCCCAAAATATACCTCAAAGCTTGCTCATGGATCCATGGAGGAAGGAGGAGGTGGGGGAGTGCTGGCCGGAGGAGGGGTCGTCGGCGCCGGCGGGGAGGAGTCGGCCGGACAGCGCAGCCGGCCGGGAGGAGGCGCGCACTGGAGGGGAGCACCAACGGAGGGAGCTACGCAAACGGCGGGCGGCGCAGCCACCAGAGGAGCGCCGGGGACTAGAGGCGGCCGAGTCTGGCGGGCGGAGGCGCGACGACGGGAGCCGGAGGCGCCAAGACGGGAGGATGGCCGGCTCACACGGGCGTGGGCAGAGACGCAGCTCGAGGAGGTCGCCACTCGGGAAAGGGCGCGGCCGGGAGGGCGCCGGAGACGCAGTTCGGGCGCCGCGCGCTGCTTTCGTCGTGGAGGCGGCGGCATGGGGATGGATCGGCAGGCGCTTGGGACAACTCGTGGAGGCGGCGCATGGGGATCGATTTGGCTTGCGGAGTGTACAGGCCGGGGGAGGGGTAGGGTTTTGGCGCTCATTTTTTCACCCCCGCCCGCGCACGCGCTAAAAGATCTACCGACATATTTTTCCCGACTAACTCTAGGACGGGAAAACTTCATACACTTTTGCCGACTGACTGTAGGACAGGAAAAATTAAGTTTTACGATGGACGGTCCGTCGCTAATAATAAGTATTATTGCCGACTGACCATCTGACACAGTAGAGATAATTCCCGACTGATCATCAGTTGCAAACTTTTACCGACTGCTTGTCTGTTGGCATTTATCCACTATTGCCGTCGGACGTCCGACGCTAATAGTGTGATGTGGTATAGTGGTTGTGACTACCAACCCAGCATGGGGTGAGCAGAAGACTGTCAATCATCAAGACCAAAGGACTGGGACACCCGGGCATGGCCTATCCCTACCACTCTTTTCAGAACCCGTGTAACCTGCCCCCTCCGCCTATATAAAGGGAGGCAGGGCCCTCTGGGAAGGACACGCCCCCTTCACGAGTGCACATGCACGCGCGATCGCTTCCCGCCTGCCTACACACTGAGCCATCCCGACCTCCTCCTTTCAAACGAAGGCCGAGGGCTCTGCCTCCCCTCAGTAATCTCCGTGACCTTGGTGCCCGAGCAATACAAACCGCCACCACGAATCGAAGTAGGGACGTTCACCAACCAAGATACATCCGGACTTCAGTCTAACTATTCGAGGAGAGGGACGTGCGACCCCTTATAACTTACAAATTTACTTGCCGGTTATACGAAACACCGACACTAGGTGAGAAGGATATTGGCATGATGTTACTAACTTTGAAACACTTAATTTGGAGCTAATCACCCACAATTAAAAATTTGGATAGCACCTCCCCCCAAGAACAGCGCTGGGCCGCCTCTTCTCTGATCAATCACCTCTGCTGGCTCGTGGAGGAAGAAGGGTTTAAAAGCGCTGGCGGGAGAGCTTCCAGAAGCGGTTTGAGACACGAACCAGTTCTGGAGCTTGCAGAAGCGGTTTGAGAGAAGAACCGGTTCTAGAACGCAAGCTCCAGAAGCAGTTCATGTCTCAAACCACTTTGAAAGCCCTCCCGCCAGCGCATTTAAATTCTTCCACGAGCCAACATTTAAATGCGCTGGCGGGAGGGCTCCAGAAGCGGTTTGAGATACGAATCGGTTCTGGATATTGCGTTTTAGAACCGGTTCTTGTCTCAAACCGCTTCTATAAATACAGAAACGGTTTGAGAAAAGAACCGGTTCTAGAACGCAAGATACAGAACCGGTTCGTGTCTCAAACCGCTTCTGGAAACCCTCTCCGGACCGTTGCCTACGAACCGCCTCTGGTGCAAATATCATAACGGGTTTGTACCAAACCGCTTCTAATAGGGCGGTTGTGATGCCCAGTTCTGTAGTAGTGATAGGAATAGAGTATTACTTCCTCAGGAGGTCTGAACCTATATATGGTATGCCTCCGATAGTGTGTTTGACTCTACTAACCTTGAAGATATCCGAAATATAAATTTATTGTCGATTACTAATCTTCAACACAATGGCCTCAAACCAACTCAAGACTGGTGGTCCATTACGATCGATAGCTTGTTGCCGTTTTGCCGTCACCATGCACCTTCACCAAGCTACTAGCTAGTCAGCTAATGAACAAGACACGCGGATCGTTGTAATGCAGTTCATTGTGTTGACAGAGTTAGTCAAGACAGTGTTTAGAAGTCGTGATGCATGCCTGCTTACAACGATACGCGCGAACATAACTTACAAGTCACATGTTGTTAGAGGTAATTATGCAAATTAAGGTAAACTTTCGGGAAGTTATACATGCTTCTTGCATAATACCCCCACGTTTCTTACAACAAGTATATACAGCTAGCTTGAAGCTTGTATATATCTGATGCTTATATACACGTAAATTACGTGCCAGTTACGCTTACGCAAGTTGTCACAAGCTTCTTAGCAGTAGACAATTCGTTGTCAAGTGCTAGCTGGTGCGGTTTGCTTCCGATTCGTGTTTTGCCGTCCTCAATTAAGCAGAAGCCCTTTGCGTTGTGACACAATGGCGTTGCTTCAGTTTGACTCATCCGAGTGCGAGAACGAATCGGCAACTCAATCCGAATTAGCCTAACTAATCTTCATACCGGAATCCAAATCAGGGTCGGATTGGTAATTAAGTCGGCGGTGGAGTTCTCACGCACCCTCACCATCTCCATATATACATGAGCGCGCGGGGTACCCATAAACACGAGAACTTGACATCCCCCTCTGATCGCTAGGTGCCGTTTCTTGCAATGGCGATCACCAAAGTGCCATTGCAAAGCGCTGGTGTCATCTTACGCAACGAAGCCACTGCCACTGCCGCCGGCCGCGCCATCAGCGGCCGCTTCCACATGCTCGAGGAGATCGGCTCGGGAGCCTTCGGAGTTGTGTACCGGGCGCGGGACCGCCGCACCGGCGAGATCGTCGCCATGAAGTGCCTCCGAGCCGGCGACAACGACGTCAGCACGCTCGACGACTCCTCCTTCGACCGCGAGGTCACCGCCCTCGAGGCGTGCCGTGGCCACCAGTCCATTGTCCAGCTGTGCGCCTCCGGCCGTCGCGACGGTGCTACCGGCCAGGCTATCCTGATAATGGAGTTTGTGGGGCCAACCCTGAGGCACGTCATGAAGCACAACCGCCGCCGGAGGCGCCACACCGAGCTCGAGGTTCGCCTGTTCATGCGGCAGCTCCTCGCGGGCGCCGCGAGGATGCACCGGATCGGCCTTATGCACCGGGACATCAAGCCGGAGAACGTGCTCGTCGACGGCCGCGGCAACCTCAAGATCTGCGACCTCGGGCTGTCGGCCAGCATTGCCGAGGCACCTCCGTACTCCAACCCCGTCGGGACGCGGTGGTACCGCGCGCCGGAGGTCCTCCTGGGGTCAACGGACTACAACGAGCTCGTCGATACATGGGCGCTGGGTTGCATGATGGCCGAGCTCCTCGCCGGCAAGCACCCTTTCCGTGGCAGCTCGGACAAGGAGCAGCTCAGTGAGGTGCTCGACGTTCTTGGCGCCGAAGACATCAAGGAGTGGCGGGGCTCTGATGGGCGGCTGCCCCGGGGCTGTGCACCGCGCAGCTTCCTACGCATCTTGTTCCCCAGTCCCGCAGAGGCCAGGATCACTGGCCGGCCAGCGTTGTCCGAGGCTGGCTTCGAGGTCTTGAGCGGGCTTCTCACGTGCAACCCGGAGAAGAGGATGACAGCGGCACGCGCTCTCCGGCACCGGTGGTTCAAGCAGGGCATTGAAGATGCGAGCCTGCGACATCGGTAGGAGTTAATGTCCAAAGTGCAGACCAGAGAGGGCCACGCGTAACTGCGTGCGTATTACATGTTGTTCTACATTTAGATGTTGTCCATAAGTAATCCTCGTGTAGTTGAGTAAGGTCATGTTTTCCTATTGCGACCCATTACAGTCATCCTTGCGCCTGCACGGCTAGTAATTATATGAATGATCGGTATCTACGTATCAAAATTTGAAGTTGTATGTAAATGCAATTTTAATGTTAAATAATGTGAAAGTATAATAATCAATTAGCGTAAAATATTAATCTTTTATTAGTTTGTACAGTTCAAACTTGTTGTTTTCAAAGAGAGTAGGCTTCCAATACAACACTGTAATTAATGTGCAAACTTTAAAAATTAAATTATCAAAATACTGAGTTTTGATGATGGAATATATTTCCTATAATTTTAATTCCGAATGTACACATGCTTGAGAAGTAAAATTTTTGTTTACATTAGAGCATCTCCAAAAGTGCCCTAAATCCATTCCCAAAACCTGATTTAGGATTTGATTGAAAAAAAACATACTCTAACAGTTCCTCATTCTTCCTTCCTACATTTCCGCACGCCCTAAACACGAACCCGACGGCCTCATTTTTCCGCGTTGCGACCGCGCTCCCAATCGGAATTTCTCGTCCCTCCCGCAGCCAAATCGCGTCGCGTAGGCTTTCTTCTCTTCCCCACCGCTACTCCTTCTCCCCTTCGCCTCCCTAGCTCGGTCGTCGCGCAGAAACGCAGCAGCAGGGCCGCCGTGCCGAGGAGCTCCAAAGACGCTGCGCTCGCCGCCCACCCAGATCTCCGACCGCAGCAGCTCCTCGCCAAGGTCTCGAGGCCTCCTCCTCCCTCCCTCCCTTCCTCGCTTGCTTCTCCGGCTTGCATTGCTCTTAATTGGTGTACGTGCCGCCGTGTGGAATTTTACCACTATCTGTTGATTTCTCCCCTTCTCTTTGCGATTTGTGGTGGGATTGGTTATCCAGAGAGGGCTGCTTGAATGATAATGAGTGCAGCATGGCTGAAACAAATTTGAGGATTGGTTTGGTGGAACATCCTGCGGATGATGCAGAAGAACTTGACAAAGTCTTCAGCCGATTCAATGGGGAGAAAGAATGGCCAATTGCTAAATCTGCCGTCGATATGGAAACTGTTGAGAGGTTACCCTCACTTGGATCTATTTTTTCTGATAAGTTTGATTTGGCATGGACTGGATCTAGTGAGTTACAGTATGATCTTCCCCAAGGTTTCACCAAAATTGATGAAAATGGATCTAGTTTGTTGGATAGTTCAAGGTATGGGAATGCAGTAAAGCCTGTTAGAAATCATTCATTTGATTCTACACTTGGATTGCGTCAGCGAGAACGCACTGGATTAGCCCCTACTTCGCTACATCTGCCAGCATTCAGATCCGCTGACTACTTTGGGGATTTTACAAGCATCCTGAAAGATCCAATGCCAAACATACGGAGGGCTTGTTCTCAAAGGTTTCCTGGGGCAATGAAGAAATTAAATGTTATTCTTGCTCGTACTCCCACGCATATCTCGTCCGCTTCACATATGGTTGATGATGGGGCACGGCTGCTGTTGCCTCAGATTGGGTATGAAGATGTTGTTGTTGCAGTCTATGATGATGAGCCCACCAGTATTGTGTCATACACCATGACTTCACCAGAATATGTGCAACAAGTCACACGCGGACTGAATTCAAGTTTGAGTTTTTCACACCTTCCAAATGCCACTGACTTCGGCAGCCATGGACTTGAGGGGTCCTTTCCCTCACAAGAAGACCATCTGGATTCTAAGGGAACCCATTTTAAGTTTTCTTTCGATGACGAATCACCACTTTCTGCAGATAAAGCAAAGTTCTCTGTGATTTGTTATTTTGCAAAGCATTTTGCTGCGCTTAGAAAGAAATGCTGCCCAAAGGATATTGATTACATCCGTTCACTAAGTCGCTGCAAGAGATGGAATGCGCAAGGTGGAAAAAGCAATGTTTATTTTGCAAAGACATTGGATGAGAGGTTCATAATCAAACAAGTCACCAGGACAGAGCTGGACTCTTTTGTAGAATTTGCTCCTCAGTACTTCAAGTATTTGTTGGAATCCTTGACCTCTGGTAGCCCGACTTGCCTGGCCAAAATAGTAGGATTATATCAGGTTTGTTTTTCTTCACTTGTTATCGCGTGATTTATTTAACTACAAAGTGTAAACGGTCTCTCTAGATTTGATTTTTCTGGCTTTGCTTGTGTTCAGGTTAGTGTCTAGGGCTTGAAAGGTGGGAGAGAAGTAAAGATGGACCTGATGGTGATGGAGAATCTTTTCTTTGAAAGGAAGATACCTAGGGTGTATGATCTAAAGGGTTCATTACGCTCTCGCTATACATCCAGCGACAGTAAAGTCCTCTTAGATTCAAATCTTATAGAGGCATTGCATACAAAGCCTATATTTTAAGGGAGCAAGGCAAAACGAAGATTGGAAAGAGCTGTTTGGAATGATACTTCGTTTCTTGCGGTATGTAGTTATATTGCTTTGTGCATACTGTTTATCCAACAGATTTGTAGATCTAATGAAATTTCCATGTTGCCACATTATTAGCAGTTTGTGAGTACCAGCATGAGATAATTTGTCGGCTTGCTGAAACAATATATCTTTTATTCCCCTGTTTTATTGTACTTGTCTCAAATGATCATTTTAATCCATCTCATTCCTCACCTCCATATATATTTATGTCAGAAATGATATTGAATTATATACTTATTTCAGAGTAAATTGCACTACGAGCCATAAGTGGCATTTTAGCACTTCACGCATAGGTTGTTTTGTCCCAGTGACTGACATTCATTACTGAAAGTTTGCGGTTGTAATTTGGTCTTACCTTGTATATTTATGTCAGAAATGATATTGAATTATATACTTATTTCAGAGTAAATTGCACTACGAGCCATAAGTGGCATTTTAGCACTTCACGCATAGGTTGTTTTGTCCCAGTGACTGACATTCATTACTGAAAGTTTGCGGTTGTAATTTGGTCTTACCTTGTAGTCAGCGGATGTCATGGACTACTCTCTTCTTGTTGGAATTGACGAGAAGAAAGAGCTTGTTATTGGCATCATCGATTACTTGCGTCAATAGACATGGGACAAACAGCTGGAGACTTGGGTGAAGGCCGCAGGCATCCTAGGCGGCCCCAAGAATGAACCCCCTACCGTCATATCTCCGATGCAGTACGAGAAGAGGTTCAGGAAAGCCATGTCCAAGTAGGATCATCCTCTCCGTGGATACCAAGCATGGTCATTGCAGTGTCCACAGCCACAGATAAGAGGCTTGATCCATGTACATTATGACCAACACAGTTAAAATGGAAATTTATCCACAAAGTGCGGAAAACTCATTTGATGTCCTGGCTGATAAACTGTTACTTTCCAGTTTCTTGAATGGAACTGAGGCATCTTTGGATGTCCTTTTGATCTAAAAAAAAATGTCCTGGCTGATATTCTGCTTCCTACCTTGTAGAAGAGAAATATCAGTGATATTAATATATAGCGTGTAATCACTCTTCTTTCTGAACTTCATACCTGCAACCTGAAGAACCGTTTCCTTCTCTTTCCAATTTGTTGCTTTGTAAAAGGCGGAAAAACTTACTAGAAAAGCCTCAGCTCACTATATAACAGTGACAGGAGTGTCATATGGAGCCAGATTCTCTGCGTTAGCAATGCAATGAGAATTGGTGTCTGTCTTGCTCTGCCAAAGCAAAAGAACAGAACGTGGCTCTGGTTTCAAAAGGACTCCGTGTCTCCGCTAAAACAATGGCGCGAAGGTAAAAGACGGCAAAACAGGGACCATCGGACCAAGTCAAAATATTTTTTGGGGAAAAAAAGGTAACTGTTGGAATATGGTCTTTTTTTTAGGTTCAAAAACTTTTAGGAAACTCCTAATCCAGGATTATTAGGAGTCAAATTATTGGAAGCTGTTGGAGATGCTCTTATTAATTGCAAGTTTTGAAACTTTTATATTATGTATATAGTAAACTTAAGTGATCTAGATTTGTACAAATAACCTCAAACATTTTTTTTACTTTTTAATAAATGTGCCAGTGGCGTGCACCTCTCTCCCTAAGCCCTCCTCTTCCTATGTGCTGCTCTTCCTCTCGGTGCCACACTTCCTCCTCGCCCTACGCGCTACCGTCGCCGCCATGTCACTCACTCAGCCATCCTTATCTCATCCCATATTGTCGGGACCTAGATTACCAAATTCGAAACTCTCTATGTATACTACACTAATCTAGTATCACACTACTGCACACAGTAGTAACGTAGATGAAACACTATTCCATACAAGGAAATAACTAAGAAAGTAACAAATTATTATTGAATAATAGCAATGGACCTTTTGGTCCATGTTTACATAAACTGTGCCTCAAAAGCTTAAGAAACAAATAAACTCTTACAACAAAAATAAGATAACTTGGGCTATTCAACATGCGACAGCACTACAGGAATCTACACTATTTTCGTCGGCCCAAAATATTTTCATCAGCCAAAAATAGGCCGACGTAAATAACTGAGTAATTTCATCGGTTAGGTAGAAACCGACGAAATTACATTTATTTTCGTCGGTATCCTTGGCAAGGCTGACGAAAATAATTCAGTCATCGCGCCCGGGGAATTCGATTTTTTTGACTAGTTTTGTTGGTCTAGACCGACGAAATTATGACACGTGGTATGACGCAGCTATTTTCGTCGGACTGAGCTGACAAAAATAGGACACGTGGCCGGAACTAGCTATTCTCGTCAGCCTAGGCCGACAAAAATAAGACATGTGGTGGCGGCTTTATATTTTTGTCGGTCCCAGTCGACAAAAATAACAGACGTGGCCGACGAAAATGCTTCCGGCCCCCAAAAGGCCCAGCTGGCTTGTGCCTCCACCCCGATCAATTCAAATCCCACTTGTCTCTACCTCCACGCCGCGCCGCCACTGTTGCTCGTCCCGGTGACGTGTCGCCGCCACCCATCCCCACCCCACACCGCGCCGCCGCCGCTCGTCCCCGCCCCACGCCGCACCGCAGCAGTGGTGCGTCGTGCCGGGCCGTGCCACCGCATGTCCCCGAGCCGCGCCGCCACCGGCAAGTCTCTGCGTAAGTGATCTGTAAGCACAAACAATTTCACAAGCACCTGTTTATTCTCTACTGTTCAAACAAAATAACCTCTCACGATCATGACTTGATTTGTATTTTGTTGGAGTTTTAGATTAGGCCTGAAAGTTATGGGTGTGAAACGCTAAGCATCACAATAAGCGTCAATTGGTTTTCTTGTTAGATCATTAGTTTCATAGTTTGGAATGGCTTGCAATGAATAACTACATTCAAATCTGTTTGCAATTAGGTAGCTTACACTTCGAAGAATTGGTTTTCTTGTCATATTTGGCATGAGCAATATGGCTGCACTCAACATTTGTGATTTCAAAGCATGTAGCAGAAATAACTTTTGAGACATAGCTTTCTGTTTTGTTCCATTTGTCTGTTACTGTTGGGATGTGAACTTCTGATTCATCTCTACTTGTACCACGTACGTTCTTCATCAATATAAAGTTAGACGAACAAATAAAATGATAACACATGTAAACCACTAGCATATCTATCATTAATTCTTCTCTTTGTTTATCCATGCTTTCTTAATTCACTTATGTATACTGGACCATTATCATGTCGGCAAGCCATGAAAAGTAAGGACAGGCGTGCTGAAATTATGGGTGGTGGCATTACTAACTACTCGTAGTACAGACATGAATTATATCATCGCATTTCCAAGGTTTGATTAAGAAGTCAATAACCTTTTTAGTACTAAACAAAGTACCAATGTGGAATATCAGAAGATTGATATGTGCATCAATAATTATATGTTGTTCTGAAAAGAAAATGCAAATCACTGTATATCTTACAAGAAATCTAGATATATGGAGCTAGTGAACGAAAAGGGAATTGTGCTGCCAACAAAAGTACCAGTCAAGGTGTTACGGTACCTGCCTCTCACACCAAGGCTCCAACGGTCGTACTTATCAAAGTCGACTGCTCAACATATGAGGTGGCATAAGGAAGACGTACGTGTCAACAAGGGTTCTATGGGTCATCTATCAGATGGAGAGGCGTGGAAAGCATTAGATAGATATGACCCAGATTTCGCCAAAGAACCTCGGAACGTGTGGATTGGGCTAGCCACTGACAGTTTCACACCTTTCAACACAAGTACAGCCTCATACTCTTGTTGGCCTGTCTTTGCAATTTCATACAATCTTCCTCCCTCGCTATGTGTCGGTGTTTGGTAAAACCGGTAAGTAAATTTGTAAGTCTAGGGCCCGTGCGTTCACTCTCCTTGAATGGTTAGACTTAGGGAGCCCAAGATGTATACTGGTTCGGGCTGAATGTCCCTACTTCCAGTTCGTGTGGTGGTTCTTTATTGCTTTGGGTGCGAGAAGATCGCGGTGTTACAAGCGAGGCCAAGGGCTGGCCTTGAGCGCCTCGTCCGAGTGAGAGGAGTGAGAGCAGTGTGCTCGTAAGGGTTCGTAAGTGCTTAAGTGAGCTTGAGTCGGATATGTCGTCCGAAATCGGATTGAGTCCCCTTCCCTGAGGGTCCTGCCTCCCTTTATATAGGTAGAGGGAGCAAGTTACACGGGAGTTTGGAAAAGAAAAGTAGGGGTGTACAACGCCCGGAGTCCTGTCTTGATCCGTGGTGGATCGACAGAGTTCATGTTCATCCCATGCCCGGTTGGTAGACACAATGAAGCGGCGTATCGTCGGAAGGCGCGCACTGCCATCTGCGCGCTGTCGGATCTTGTGCCGTTCTGCTGCGCTCTGGTGTCGCCTCGAGAGGGAGCGCGTCTCTCCACTGTGCATGACGGGGTGAAGGGACTGGCGCTTGACTTCAATGGTCCCCTGGCCACCTTAGGAAGGAGCCACCTGCCCCAGCATGGTCGTCGTGTCCACGGGGCAGGTGACCAGCTTGAGGTCGACCGGCGACGTGGCGGAGGTCTCTGAGTCGGAGCTCGTTGGGGCCCCGACCTAAGGCCAAGTCGGAGCCTGCGGGGCTCCCGACCTGAGGCAGTCGGGCTCGCGAGTGAGCCCGACCGTGGTCGGTCGAAGCTGTGAGGCGCCCACCAGGCCGGCCGGGCTGTGAGGCGCCCGACCTGAGGCCAGGTCGGAACGCCCCTGGTGGGCTTGATTGAGGCCGAGGATCCTTCGTGGCCCAACAAGGCCTTCGGCCAGAGCTGGGCCTGAGACGGCCCATTTGGTGTTCCGGCCTGCTGGGGGTATCCCTGGTATGAGTATTCATCACTATGTATGAAGAATGAGTTTGTATTTCTAACCCTTGTCATACCAGGGCCTGATCATCCTGAAAAGCATTTACATATGTTCATGCAGCCTTTGGTTGATGAGCTGAAGCAGTTGTGAAATGGGGTAAGGATATATGACAATAGTAGAAAAGAGTATTTTACCATGCGTGCCGCATATCTTTGGTCTATACATGATTTTCCTGCATACAGCATGTTCTCGAGATGGAGCACACATGGTCGGTTATGTTGTCCAATATGCATGGATAATACTGATGCATTTCGTTTGAAAAATGGTTGCAAGTTATGCTTCTTTAATTGCCATAGGCGTTTCATGCCTCGTGATCACCCATTTAGAACGCAGAGAAATGCATTTCGTAAAGACACAATCATTACAACGGGTCCACCGAAGCGTCGCATCGGCCATGAGATCGTTGCTTGGCATAATCAGCTAGTCTGAACAGATGATGGGTTTGAAGGGGTTAAAGAAACACACAATTGGACTTACATATCTTCCATTTGGAATCTTCCATATGCTAAATCTCTAATTCTCTTGCATAATATTGATGTTATACACCAAGAATGAAATGTTGCAGAGAGCATCGTCAGCATTTGTTTTGACTTCAAAGAAAAGACAAAGGACAATATGAAGGTGTCCAAGTGCTCATTTTATGTTGCAGCTGGACGTTGCCTAGGTCGGCGCAGATGCCCAGATGCCTCGCGCATGGTTCTGGTGTCCGAGTGCTCGTTTTACGTCGTAGCTGGACGTTGCCTAGGTCGGTGAGGACACCCAGATGTCTCGCGCAAGGTTCTGGTGTCCGAGTGCTTGTTTTACGTCGTAGCTGGACGTTGCCTAAGTCGGCGCGGACGCCCAGATGCCTCGCGCAAGGTTCTGGTGTCCGAGTGCTCGTTTTACGTCGTAGTTGGACGTTGCCTAGGTCGGCGCGGACGCCCAGATGCCTCGCGCAAGGTTCTGGTGTCCGAGTGCCCGTTTTACATCATAGCTGGACGTGTTAGTAAGGCTGGTTTTACGCCGGAGCTAGGCGGAGGGCGTCCATCCCAGGTCCTCATCTGGTGAGGCTATCTCTAGGAGGAGTGGCCGCTGTCTGTCCCACGTGAACGCCCCGTCCGTAGGTATGGGACCTGAAGGGGGTGAGCGAACGCGTGTTTACCATCGTTGGTTTGAACACCGTGCTCATGGAGCTACTAACGGGTTATCCGAGTGGGCCCTGGAGATCCCTCCCAAGGGGGACCTTTCCGAGTGGACGGTCCCGATGCCGGGCGTCCGACCCGCTGGGGGCGACCCATGAGAAACCTTTCTTTACTCGATCCCGTATCGAACCCCGGGCCGTCCGCCGACCCGGAGCGCAGTTGGCTGCCACCCATGGATGGGTTCCGCAGGAGAGTGTGAAGTATGGTCTCGGACACGAGTTAAGGCGATTGGGTCGTCAGCCAACCCAACTCGAGGCCCACTGGGGGCTCACCTTGTCCTCGCCCCTTGCTCATTTTTGTGCTAGGGTGGCCCTGAATCCACTTGGTGGATCAGGGCCTAGGAACCCGCAGCGCCAGATTGGGCCCTGGCGTGAGCTGTTGAGCTTTCTCGCCACCTCGAGGCCGTAGCGGCCTGGTGGGCTTTTTATACCTGTTTCGGTCCAGTCGACCCAGCCCAGCGGCGGAGATTAAAAGGTTGCAGGGCGTGTCGCCCGGAGCGGTGTCCTGGCGCCTCCTGCTAGTTTTTAATGTGCGCGGAAGCAATTAAATGAGAAGTGAAATGATTGGGAACCCATGCGTCTCACCGGCGGCCCGGCGTGGCACTCAGACGGGACGTGCGACGCTTCAACCAAGACGGTGTCCCTTTGACTGGCGCCCGCTCGGTCGGTGCCTGTTCGGTTGGTGCCTGTTTGGCGCCTATAAACTTGGCGTGGGGGGTGCTTGGGCGAGTTCTCGCGTTTGCTTTCCCTGTCTCCTCGTCTTCCTACTTGAGAAAAGAGAGCAAAAGAGCCAGAGAGTTCTTCACCTTTCCCCTTCTCCCACCTTTTCGCGGTTTCCACCTCTGGAGATATCGTGGCCTGAGTGCTCCGCCCAATCCAGCCATGCGCAAGGCTTGGAGAAGAAAGGGTTCGTCCCCCCGCGAGACGTCTCGCGGTGGAGGGTGCCGACGGGGGTCGCGGTCCCCGCCCCAGCCGACGACGAGATAGTTGTGCCCGCCTCATTCTATGAGTGTGGGTTCGGCTCCGCTTCACCCGTTCGTCCGCGGGCTGCTGCACCACTATAAGGCCGAGGTGCATCAGCTCAACCCTAATGGAGTGCTCCACATCGCGGTCTTCATCACGCTATGCGAGGCGTTCTTGGGGATCGATCCCCACTGGGCGCTCTGGAGGCACTTCTTTCAGGCCCGGCTGAGGAAGGACCAACCGACGGATACTCCGGCGCTCATGGGTGGCGTAGCCCTCCATCTGCGCGGCGGCCGCGTGGCGGGCTACATCGACTTGAAGCTACCGTCGTCGAATCGGGGGTGGCACTCCGAATGGCTCTATGCCCAGAACCTAGGAGGCAGCGCTCCGGCTTTTACCGGGCGGCACCTTGAGGCGAGGCCCGAGTGGGCCTGGGGGCCCGATCGGAAGGAGAAGAACAAGGTGGAGGCGATCCTCGAGCGGATCAAGGCCCAGAAGGAGCGGGGCTTGACTGGCGACGTCGTTGTGCGCGCATTCATGAGGATGCGCGTTCAACCCCTCATGGAGAGGGCCCGCCCCATGTTCCAGTTTGAGGGGGTATCCGACCCCACGAGGATGGTGGAGGTAGAGCTCGCCGTGTCGGAGGTCGAGGCTAGGGTGGCCGCCGTGTTGGTCGGGAGCACCACCGAGGCGGCGGGTGGTCACCCCGAGCCATTCTCGGCGCAAAATCCCTCGGACTTGGTAAGCCGAGCGATTCTTTCCCTTTTCTCTTCTCTCTTCTTCAGCCCTTAGTTTTGGTCCGACTAGTGTCCCTGTGTTGTCCAGGGGCTGGCCGGGACGGTCTCCCGAGCATTGCTACCAGGGGAGAAGGAGTTGAGGGCTGAGGCCCGTGCAAGGTCCGCACTGCACGAGTCCGCCCGCAAGAGGCAGAAGGAGGAGAAGAGGAAGAAGAAGAAGCTAGTGCGCGTGGCAAGGACCTCGCGCGGCGAGGAGGACTCCGATTCGACCGCCGTCGACACGGCTGGTCGGGAGTCCACCTCGAGTGACAGCGACGACGGCGACCCATACCGCGGGATCGACTTCGGGCTCTCGGTTGGCAGCGGCCCAGCCGAGGATGCCGGTGCTAGCGCCGCCGTCATTGAGCCCCAAGCCGAGGTGCCCCCGGCGGAGGCGCCCTTGGGGAAACGGAGGGGCAACCCACCTCCGCAAGGGGGGCCGGCGAAGAAGGCGCGGCTGCCGCGCACCCGCTCGGCGCTGTAAGTGCTCTTTTTGTTCCGGAGTCGTGGCGCATTACTTTTTCTTGAGTCATTTCCGACCAATTGTTGTGTTCAGGATGTACACGGGGGTGTTAATGGCGGCGCCAGAGACAGGCCAGGGCCCCATTAAGGGCAGTGCCACCCGCAAGTGGAGGTTGAGAAGCTGCTGGCCGAGCCGGAGCGTTGGCATGAGCCCATGCAGAGCTGGGCATGGGCGATCGCCGATCTTGCCGGAGATAGTGCCGGAGTCGCTGGCAGAGCCGACGAGGGTTGGGGGGCTGCCGGTAGAGTCGGATAGCGAGGAAGCTCTAGCGGCCCTGGGTGAGCCGGTGCCCCGACTGGAAGCCGAGGAAGGTGAGGAGGCGCTCCCACCGCCGCCATCAGGAGGACCGCCGCCTCATGCGGGGGTGGCCCAATTGTTGGAGGCGATCGTCGTCGTCCCACAAGGGGAGGCGGCGCACGATCCGCCGCAAGCTCAGGCCGCCAGGACGGCCTCAGGGGAGTCCCCTCGGCCACCCCTGCCCACGCTGGTCTGGCCGGGTAACGACCCGTCCAGCAGACCGTTGTTTGTGTTGGACGACGTGGCGGAGAGCAGGGGATGGGAGTCTCTGCAGGAGGGCGCTCGGTGAGTCGAGGTTGAGATGGGCCAGATCCGAAAGGGTCTGGACCTTATCCTCGAGTCCTTCGGCAAGGCATTGGACGCCATCACCGGGGGAATTCACCCGGTCGTGCGCGGTAAGACGAACTAAAAAACCCCCTCTTTGCAATTTTCGATGGGTATGCTGCAGGCTAACAGGATGTTCGTGTTTCGCAGCACTTGTGGGACTGATCGGAGGGTAAGTCCGGGTTCCTCCGGCGTCTGTATGGCCGGAGGATGTCCGCCGAGGAGGAGTGCGACCGGCTGCATCCTCGAGCTGCACGAAGCTCGGGAGGCTCTGGCGCGTGAGCGGACGGAGGCGGAAGGGGCCCGCCGGGAGCTGGGTCGGTTCTCTGAGGCGCTGCTCGAGGAGTGTCGGACAACCAAGTCCCTGAAGACGAGGATGTCTGAGCTTGAGTCTCTCCTGGCGGAGGCCAATTGCGCCAAGGATGCTGCCATCACCGTGGGAGAAACCACGCAGTCGGAGGTGACCCGCCTCCAGGGTGAGCGCGACCAAGCTCGGGAAGCGTTGGACTCCGTGAGGAGAGATGCCGCGCGCGACCAGGAGGCCCGGGCTAAGGCCAAGGAGGATCACCGCACTCTGACGGCCTCCGCAGCTTGTAAGCAACCCAATCCTGGTTCAGTTTCTGCAATCGCGGCTCGCCGGGCATGCTTTTTGATATTGCTTCGATCTGCAGAGTTGCAGAAGAACCTCAGTGACGCTGTGGAGACACGGAAACTAGCGGTGGAGGAGCGTGACACGGCGGTCACTACGCGGGATGCAGCTTTGCCGCCGACCTGGCTCGCAAGCCCGAGCACATCGAGAGCTCGGTGAGCGAAGGCGTCGTGCTCGGGGCCACTTCAGCGCTCGTCTGCGCCATCTCCCATTATGATGGTATTGACCTGGATACCGTCAGCAGTGGGATCACTGGGAACCGGACCGAGAAGGAAATCGACCGATTCGAGTTCCAAGTCGAGCCGCGCGCCTGAGTGTAACAGCCCAATTTTCGTTAATCCGGTAAGTGAGGCTTGTCATGCTAACGTCTTTCATAATGTTATTACATCCTCATTTAATTATAATCATACAAGTGTTAAGACATTCATCTTGCATAAAGAGAGAGTAACAAAATCCTAAAAATCATTTTCCAAAACTGCACACATGTTATTTCACCTTAGTCAATGACGTGTGGGCCATGTTCGCAAGAGAGAGGAGAGTAGGCTGCAGATATCTACTATAACACTTCTTACTTTACCTACCTCTACCCACTTACCTAACCAATCAATGACACATGGGACCTACCTTGCATAGGAACTTGTGGGCTGCACATCCCCTCCATGTCTTTTCTCACTCCAATCACTCATACCCACCCTTTTCATTCACCCTATGACATGTGGGACCTGGCCCCACATGTAAGCATGAATAGGCAGCCATATATAAGGCCCTAAACCTTGGTTTCTCCTCCCTCACCTGCTCATTTGCTCCTCCAAAACCTGAAAAACAGCAAGAGTGTTCTTCTCCAACCTCTTGCCATTCTCCCCCACAAATCCACTCAAATCTTGAGTTTGAGATTGTGCATGTTATACCATTTTGAAGCCAAGGTCAAGAGCTTCAAATCCATCCAAATGGATTCTTGAGACACCAAGTTTTGGGTGAGTGGCAACCAATTTCCTTTTCCTTCCATGTTCTAAAATTTTGGCTATTGTAACTCATTTCTTCCTTCTCCATGGAATCCATCATCACACCTTGAATCGGGTCGCGCATGTCGCATGGAAGCTTGAGGAGGAGGGTTAGTTGCTGTCGCAAGCACGAGCAAGCGAGGTCATCGTCGTCTACACGAGCTAGGAGGAGACGAACCATGAGAACCGGCGTTGCGACACCTTTTGTCATTTCCTCGCCGAAACCAACCGTCACCACGTGAAAAAGTAACCCCGTAGTGGTAAGATCCCACCCTAGTCCACCCTTTTGAAGTCCTAGTATATTGCTATAAAGTATAGAAGCCAATAGACAAATAGCCGTTTTGAAACAGATCAAGTCAGCCCGGACAGTCCGAGGTTTTACCCGGACAGTCCGAATAATCCGGACACTCCGGGTTTTTATCCGGATACTTCGGATAGGGCAGAATACGCGAGACCGAGGGGGTCAACCCGGATACTCCGGGGTTAAACCCGGATACTCCGGATATAATTTAATAAAGTGCCCTAATACTTGAACTTTGACGCAAAACTCAATTCGTATTTTCATATTACCATTAGTACTACACATCATGAGCATACCATGCATCTTTTAATCATGTGCACCATTGGAGTTCTTGATTTGGTATTTATGGATTTGGATTTTCTCGTTAGGTGTTGACGCTTCGGAAGGCACTCCCGAGTACGACTACGCTTTCGAAGTCAAGAACGAGCAGCAAGGCACTACTTTACTCCTTGACATGATTGCTCCTACTATTTGAAATTTATATTGTTGGAATTATTTTATCAATTGCATGCTTACTTTCAATTACAACTATGATTGGGTAGAATTCTTAGCTATTGCCACATTGTGATGTTATCCCCTTGCCATGTTCCTTTCGTGTTCTATTGTCGCCCTAGGAGGAGGGTTTATTCTTATTATATGGGTTCGTACGAATTGCTTAGACATGCTTAGAACATCGTTAGAAACCGCGATAGATGGACTTAATCCATCGGTCGCAATGATCAAGATTTATTTAATAATGATGGTTTCAAATGTTGGTTAATGAGTAGAGATATTGGTTAAGGACCTTAAGGATTGAATCCTGGTGACGTCTCTTTGAGTAACTATCGTGCGGACCACATGCTGTTTATGGGACCGGCGTAACCAAGTACTTATGTATGACTAGGTTGTGTAAACCATGTGCACTCGGAATTCCTTGAGCTTAGTGGAGTGTCAAGGAATGACCGCCGGAATTCCTTGCGCTTAGTGGAGCGCCAGGGAATGTCCTCAGAGTATCTCAAACTTTGTTGAGTTGGGGATGTCCAACAACGGTGTACTCCTTGATCCACACACACCGAGCACTGGGCACGCGGGATCAAGGGTCATAGTCATCCGGATGGTTTAGATACACTACCATGCATACTGAAAAATGGTTTGTCACGTTCACCTCGGCCGACACATCCAAGGAAATGTGTTAATAGCTTGGCTTACGAGTGTGGCGTGTCATGTGGGTAAAGTCGTACCTCTGGAGAGGTGAAACTATTCGAATAGCCGCGTCCATGGTTAAGGACGATCGCTTGATTTGTCAGTCACTGGGCGAGTATTAAGGACTTGGTAAGAATGGGATGGGAGTGAGAAAAGAGACACAAGTATTGGAGTACTTGTGTGTGTAATCTAACATGAGTGATGGAACTCATGGTTCGGAAAATGCTTGAAGGCATGATATGAATGTGATTATGATAATGTTATATTATGTATTAGATCTTGCAACTGTTTACTAAATGCAATTTGTCAATCTATACATGTTTATGATTTATCCCAAATATTGCTTTATGCTGAAATTGCCATTTTGCCTCCCTTTGATGTAGCAACCCCATGTAGTTAGAACTCAGCATGCAACTTATATTATTGTGCGAGTATACTCTTTGTACTCAACCGGATTGTCCACTTGCTGCAGGTGAGGATGAGGCACTGCTCGGGGACTTTTACCGGGCAGATTTCGACAATTCTAACATTTAGTCGCCGTTCTTGCCCCAGTTGGTTGCTTGAGGGTTTGGGGGCATGCCATGCTGGCTCTTTTGTTGTTTATCTTATGATTTCCATTGCTACTTGGTGTAATAACTCTAAATATGTCGTTATGGACAGCAGTCCTACTTTTGGAATGTAATAACGTTTATGCTTCCGATAATTGTGTATGTGTTGTGATGTCAACTGTTGGATGAGAATGCTCGTGTTGGCGAACTATCCTGGGACCAACACGGGTATAATCGTGGAACGCCCGAGGTTCCCTTGATTCACTTGAGATGTACCGCGCAATTGGGTGAATCAGTGTAGTCCCGGGGACGGTTCCCCACAGGTTTGGTATTAGAGCCATACTGACTGTAGGTTAGAACGGCCATGCTATGACTAGTTAGAGGATGCTTTGAGTCAAAAACTATTTTGATATCAAATAATTTCAGAACTGATAACATTGTGCAATTCCTTTATTTCTTACCCCTCTTAGTTCTATTTCTCATCTTTATGTTCATTTGATTGTGTCAGTAAGTTTCTAACTCCTCTCATCCTTTTCAACGTGACAGATGAGTTTTGGGCCATTGGTTTTAGTCACCCGTGCTGAAGATGTGGAGGGCTACCCTTCCCTCCTGAGGGATATGCTGTGGAGGGCTAATTTCACTTATGCACCGGAGTACGCGGTTTATGGTCGTGCTGTAGGACCCACATTGAGGACATACACCACCACAGTTCACATCATCGCTAGGATGGTGACAGGGAGCATCCCTTATCACTTCCAAGCGAGGGGGACGTCCGTAGGAATGGCTATCCAAGAGGTGGCGTATGTTGCCATGTGCCATCTCCGTCATGACTTGTGGGAGCTGACTTTACCTCCGTATCAATATTTCCCGCAACGAGGACCTACGGACGAAGTCAACAGTGTTGCTGAAATCGAGATAGGAGAAGACCCTTCTATTCGATAGTTGTCGGGCTTGGTCCGTGCCTTGGACCGGGCTCATCATTGCGTTGTCCATGAGCTATGGGAGACTCGTGCCCGTCTTCACGCGGCAACGCGGCACAAGGGCACCTTCACCAATTTGTCCAGATTAACTTGGTGCCACGGGACCTACTATATGGGCGCAACTCCACAACGCCACACGATGCAGCCCCACCCGCCTTCCAGTTTCCACATGTGCCGGGGATAGAGACCCAAGACGTTGTGTGCAACAACGCGCGCATCAATTCGGGAAATGTGATGCGTCGGCGTGTTGTGACATCCTAAAATTTGGCTATTTTTGAATTTTGTAATTTATCATGAATTTTTTGAGAATTTTTAGAATTTATTTGGAATTAATTGGATTTCTGGAAATTAATCTTTCTTTGGAAATTAATTTAATAATGAAAAGTTTCAACAAAATATAAATGGAAAATTTTTATTTGAGTTCAAAATGTCCTAAAATATTTTCTAGAATTTTTCTAATATTTTAGAAGCCTCAAATAATTAAAATGAATTTCTGTAATTATTTTAATTGGAAAAGCTTAATAAAAACGCGATGAACAGTAACGGGCCGAGCCCATTACTGTGTGCGCCACACGGCCCGCTCGACCGGAAACCCTAAAGCCGCCGATTGTCAACCGTTGGATCTGCATCCTACGGCTGTGATTCGCCCGCGTCGTTTCGTCGCCTTGCGCCGTTGGATTGTCGCCATGTGTACGTGCGAGATGAGGCCACGTCGTTTCGTCTTCGGTTACTGGAAGCGCCGCCGCCGTGCGTTATCGCTGTGGATTCCGCACGCCATAGCCACCGCCGTGATCACTTCTTCGCTTCATTAACTGGCATACGGTATAAAGCACCCCCTTCCGCACGTCTTGAGACCTTTCACGCCTTCCGAGATTCACCGTAGACACCGCACGACCTCGCCGTAGTACCGAGACACTCCACCGTTGTTTGCGTCGCCGTCGGTCACTCTCCGCCGTCGTCGTGACCACCAGAGTAAACCCTGCGATGAGCCGCACCCGTGGAGCTAAGCCGTGTCGCCGGAGCAGCACCGGAGCGTCCACACCACCGTCATCTTCTTCCTCTCCGGCCACCTCTCCTCGCCATGACATCACCGCCGAGCCGAGCAACGTCGACCGTTCGATCGTCGCTCAACGTCTCCGATTCATCCACGTCACCGTTCAACAGTAAGCCTCATCTTTAAACCATAGCCGTAGATTTGAAATGAATGGCTAGGATAGCGCCACGTGCCCGTAGCGGGATCGCCCACGTGTGCTCATAATAGAGTAAATGTTAGCCGTTGGATCTTAGATATGCGCCTAGATCTAGCCACGTAGCCATAGTACAGTAAACTTCATTTTCAATTATCCGCCGTTAGATCTTGATCGTATGATTCTTGTGTAGCCACGTAGTCTAGATAACCATAGCCGTTAGATCTGTGTTACTAGCGTAAGAATGATTAGATCTAGACCGTTGGATCTTGGATGTGCGGTACGGATGCGTCCACGTGTTGCGCGCCGGAGTAGCCGCATCGCCTATCATGCCGTGGGGTTTTGATTTAGTCTAGGCCGTTGATTTTGAAATGAACGTTCGGATTCGCGCGCGCCGGCCGCCTTCGTCGTCGCGCGTGTACGCCGAGAGTCGAGGAGCCGCCGCTGCCGCTTAAACCGCTGGCGTCGCCCGATTTAATTTCGGCCGTCCGATCGTGATCCGAGGGTTGAGAGGATGCCACGTGTAGGCTCCGGAGTAAACCAGAGCCGAATCGTCGCATGGATCGCGGTCGTCCATTTTAAATCGGACGGTTGAGATTAGATCAAGCCACGGTTGATAATTCGTTGACATGTGTAGTGACCAGATCGTGCCATGTGTCATGCTGACGTCATCAGTGGGGCCCACTTGTCAGTCATGGCACAGTAGATGCTGACGTCAGCAGTGACGTCATGCTGACGTCATAATTCCGAATTTATACTGAAAATTCGGCATTTATGACGTCAGCATCACTATTTATGACGTCAGCACCGAAAACATTTTTGGCTGAATATTTTTATTAAGGAAAATCGGAATTATGACGCCGGCATGACGTCATCGCCGACGTCGGCAACCATCGTGCAAGATCGACAAGTGGGCCCCACTGATGACGTCACGGCTGACGTCAGCATGACACGTGTCATGATCTGGTCGTGACACGTGGTGAAGAACTATCAACCGAGTCTAGATCTAATCTCAACCATCCGATTAAAAATGAACGCCACGATTCATGCGACGATTCAGTTTAGGTTACTGCGGAGTCGACACGTGGCAACATCTCATCCGCCGATTAAAAATCAACGGCTAGATCTGGTTGACACGCGGCAACGAATTATCAACCGAAGGGTTGATCGAATCTCGATCGTTCGATTCAAAATAAACGGTTAAGATGCATGCGACGGTTCGGTTTTATCTGACGCGTGTCCTCAGCTCAACCGCCAGATCTAAATCAGACGGCTGGCGCTAATCCGAGTGACATCGATGAGTCAGCGGTTGCGCTGATGCCTCGGTCCCCGTGCTACACGCGTCAACACGGGACTGGCCCGGCGCGCGGTGGAATCCGATCCGTTCATTACAAAATCAATGGCCTAGATTAAATCAAAAACCCGCAGCATGACGGGCGACGCGGCTACTCCAGCGCGCGACACGTGGGCGCATCCGCACTGCACATCCTAGATCCAACGGTCCAGATCTAATTAATCAACCTAGATCTAACGGCTACCGTTAAATAGGCTACGTGGCTACACAAGAGTCATGTGATCAAGATCTAACTACCGATAGTCAAGATGAGGTTCACTGTTACCGTGAATACGTGGCTAAATCTAAACCGCTAGATCTAAATCCGACGGCCACTACCTAACGTATCTTGAGCACACGTGGGCGATCCCAGCTACGGGCACGTGGCACTATCCCAGCCATTCATCTCTAGATCTACGGCTACGGTTAGAAGATGAGACTCACTGTTTCGATGGTGACGTGGGTGAATCGGAGGCGTTGATCGTGGATCCGACGGTTGTAGAAGCTTGGCTCGATGGTGAGGTCGCAACGACGTGGTCTCATCGGAGATGAAGAAGATGACCCACGGGACGGCGTTCCAGAGCAGCTCCGACGACACGGCTTGGCTCCACGGGTGCGGCTCCTCACAAGGAGTACTCCGGCGGTCACAGCAGCGGCGGAGAGTCACCGGAGTGGGCGCAAAGCACGGTAGAATGTCACGGAACTACGGCGAGTTTGTGCGGCTAAACGGCGGCGAGAGAGACGGTGTGGGTTAGGGCTACGGGTGTGCACGGCGAAGAGCTTTCCGTGAGATACCGTACGGGCTTTATAGCCTCGACGTGCGTGCCCAAACGTCGCTTTAATGCGTCGGTTACGAAGCTCAAGCGACGACGGTGGCGGCGTTACCAGAAACGAAGACGAGGCGACGTGGCCTCATCCCAGTCGTCTACGCGGCAAAAATCTGATGGCCGAGATGTCGAAACGACGCGGGCGATTCGCGGTCGCACGATCAAGATCGCACGGTGGAGAGGCGGCAACTTTTAGGGTTTCGGCCGGGGCACACAGTAATGGGCCGGGCCCTTTACTGTTCATCCAAATTTTCTTAGAATTTCTGATTAAAAATATTTCTCGAAATTCATTTTAATTATTTGAAACACTTAAAATATCAGAAAAATTTTAGAAAAATTCCAGAAAATATTTTAAGACATTTTGAACTCAAGTAAAATATTTCCATTCATATTTTATTAAAATTTTCATTATTAAATGAATTTCCAGAGAAAACTAATTTCCAGAAATTCAAATAAATCCAAATAAATTCCAGAAATTCTCAAAAATTCATTTAAACCATTTAAATTAAAATAATCAAAATTTAGGGATGTTATAGGTTGGTAGACACAGCGGGCGGTGTACCGTCGGGAAGGGGCGAATCGCCTATATGTGCGCTTATCGACGCCGACGCCACATACCGCTCTGGTGTCGCCGGGAGGGAGCGCGTCTCTCCACTGTGCATGACTGGGTGAAGGGACTGGCGCTTTACTTCGGCGGTCCCCTGGCCACCTTGGGAAGGAGCCACCGCCTTGAGATGGCCGTCGTGTCCACAGGCGGTGACCCGGCTTGGTCGGCCGTGACGTGGCGGAGGTCGCTCGGTCGAGCTCGTTGGGGCCCTAACACGAGGCCAAGTTGAGCTCAGGGGCTCCCGACCGAGGCAGTCGGGCTGCGGTGTGCCCGACCTGTGACTGTCGGAGCTGTGGTGCTTGCCTGACTGCGGGCTAGGTCGAGCTGGGAGGCACCGATCGAGGCAGTCGGAGCGCCTGGTGGGCTTGATCGAGGCCGAGGATCCTTCGTGGCCCAACGAGGCCTTCGGCCAGAGCTGGGCCTGAGACGGCCCATTTGGTGTTCCGGCCTGCTAGGGGTATCCCTGGTATGAGTATTCGTCACTATGTATGAAGAATGAGTTTGTATTTCTAACCCTTGTCATACCAGGGCCTGATCATCCTGAAAAGTATTTAGATATGTTCATGCAGCCTTTGGTTGATGAGCTGAAGCAGTTGTGAAATGGGGTAAGGACATATGACAATAGTAGAAAAGAGTATTTTACCATGCGTGCCGCATATCTTTGGTCCATACATGATTTTCCTGCATACAACATGTTCTCGGGATGGAGCACACATGGTCGGTTATGTTGTCCAATATGCATGGATAATACTGATGGATTTCGTTTGAAAAATGGTTGCAAGTTCTGCTTCTTTAATTGCCATAGGCGTTTCATGCCTCGTGATCACCCATTTAGAACGCAGAGAAAGGCATTTCGTAAAGACACAATCATTACGACGGGTCCACCGAAGCGTCGCATCGGCCATGAGATTGTTGCTTGGCATAATCAGCTAGTCTGAACAGATGATGGATTTCAAGGGGTTAAAGAAACACACAATTGGACTTACATATCTTCTATTTGGAATCTTCCATATGCTAAATCTCTAATTCTCTTGCATAATATTGATGTTATACACCAAGAATGAAATGTTGTAGAGAGCATCGTCAGCATTTGTTTTGACTTCAAAGAAAAGACAAAAGACAATATGAAGGCACGTAAAGATATGGCCGAGATATGTGACCGCCCAACCATAGAGGTGAAAGAAGATAAAGAAGGACGTAGAGGGAGACCACGAGCTCCATATTGCCTTAAACCGACAGAAAAGAAAGAGATACTTGTGTGGTTGAAGAATATCAAATTTCCTGATGGTTACGCATCAAACCTAAGGCGTGCGGTGAGCATTGTAACTGAAAAGTTAAATGACCTGAAGAGTCATGATTACCATATTATAATAGAAAGGCTACTCCTTGTAATATTCTGTGGTTACTTTAAAGAAGAAGTTTGGACAATATTAGCAAAACTTAGTTTTTTCTATAGATAGTTATGTGCCAAGGAAGTATCCACTACAATGATGCAAAAATTGAAGAAGGATATCACGGTGCTTATATGCAAGATGGAGAAGGTATTCTCACCAGGCTATATGAATGCAATGCAACATCTATTGGTGCATTTGCAATATGGAGCAGAGGTTGGCGATCTTGTGCAATACCGATGGATGTACCCAATAGATCGAAATCTTAAACAAATTCGAGCAACCATCCGTAACAAGGCTTGAGTTGAAGGATATATCGCAGAAACATTTTATCTCAAGGAGATATCATACTACACAAGCACATATTTCGCTGATGAACACAACAACAATATTCATATACCACGATATCACACCTCTCAAGACATTCCTGCCAGTAATTTGAAAATATTCCTGTGGAAAGGCAAGGTTGCTAGTGGAAGTTCGAATCACGCTCTACCTTCGGAGGAATGGAATTCCACATTGTTGTATATGTATGCGAACATCGAGGAAATGGACTAGTATTGCGAGTAAGTATTAGCATTTCATTTGACTACTTTCTTTCTTGACCAATATTCTAACTTCAATAAATTTTTGATAAGTTGTTTGATCAACAATATTGGAGATCAACTCAACAACCTACCCCTAAACAACTAGACAAATTACGACATGAAGGTTTACGAGGAGGCCCTAATTTTGTTTCGTGGTTTCGACAACATGTAAATTTCTTTCAACACATACAAATAATTCATTAATTTAAATATCTGGTTGAACGAATGCTCCACCTCTTGCACTGTATGAGTGACAATACCGTTCATGAAGACCTAGCACAGCTATCATACGAAAGCATTACAACGAAGAGCTTTGGACGCTTTGATGTAAATGGATTTCGCTTTCACTCTACAAAATTTGAAGCAACACATCCGCAATTAGAGACAACAAATAGCGGGGTTGTCACTGAAGCCTATGATGTGAATGGGCGCGAAATAGAGTACTATGGTGTGATTCAAAACATAGTAGATTTCAAGTTCGGGGGAGCTAAAGACCTGATAGTAGTCTTCTTTTATTGTGACTGGTTTAGTATAGTACCAGGGGTAGGGATAAAGTGTAACAACAAAGTTGGTTTGGTCGAAGTTAATCATCAATCATGTCTCACTGGCTATGATACATTTGTGCTCGCTCACCAAGTTGAACAAGTGTATTATTTGTCGTATCCGTGTACCTTGGAAAACTTGTCATCTTGGTGGGTTGTTCAAAAGGTTAATCCCCCAGGTCGTTTGCCCACTCCTAGAGGCAATGACTATGGTGAAACTGATGTTGACAACACCGTTCATGAAGCATATCAAGCAGATGGTTTGCCAAGCTCCTTTCAGGTTGATACTGGGTTGGGAATTGACAAAATAGTTGGTGATACAGCAGATGTTATTGTTGAAAATGTTCGAAGCAAAAAACAATCTCGTCATAGCTCAAATGGTTTGCAAAATGGTCATAGATCTATGCCTCGTTGTGGTAGTGCATAAAATATTTTCATTGAACCTCCTCAGGATGAGGACTTCTAATAAGTATGCCTACATATTGTATTATTTATCCTTTATTTATTATTTCAATTTTCAAAATATTTCAATTTCTTTTGCTAATAATATCTTGATATATTTTTCATGCAGGATGAGGTAGAGTTCCTCTCAAAAGGAAAGAAGAAAGATGTCTCTTCATCTTCGAAGGGTCAAGGTTCAGTAGGAGGTTCTCTCTTTAGAGGCTATAACTCTCAGCAGAACCGACGAAATGCGCTTGAGAGATGCCTTGAGGAGGCTCAAAACGAGGTTGCTCCACTAGTAGAGGCTCGAATAGATGAGGTAATGTTATATTTTTTCTAATATTACGCTCATATATAACATTAAACTCACATCTTATTTCTTTGCTATGGAGTAGGAGGCAGGGAATGATGGGGATGGAGCTGGCCAGGAGACAGGAGATGATGGGGATGGAACTAGACAGAAGACAGGGGATGATGGGGATGGAGCTTGCCAACAGACAGGGGATGATGGGGATGGAACTGGACAGGAGACAGGGGATGATGGAAATGGGGAAGATGAAGGGGATGGAGATGGTGTTGCACCTGTGTTTAGGTTTAGAGGGTCTAACTTAATCAGTGAGGTTCCAACGTACCTTCGGGCACAGAGACAGATTGTGCCACATGATGAATGGTGAGTAAGTGATGCAAATTTTGTTGTCATTTTATGATTACTCATCTTGTAACAACAAACTTATAATTTGCAAGCAATAGGTTGATCTTATGTGGGAAGGAAGAAACCGGTTGTGACCTGTTAATGCTAACTTGGGAAGTCTTTGTCGGTACCACTATCCAGGGTTGGTCTTGGTGGGCGGTGTTTCTCAACTGATAGTGAAGTGGGAGCACTACAAGTTGGCTATAGATGGCCAGCACGGCACTATTGCCATGCGGGTGTGGGCAGATTTCTGCGTAATATTCTTATTCTCACTTTTCTTGTACATTGTTAGTTTTAGAATAAAAATGTCTAACAATATTATGTTTCCACAATTAGTTGAGGTATCGTTTGCTTGATAGACAAGAGCAATCATTAGCAATTAAGGCGAAGTATGTTTTTGAGAATGCTACGAAAAGGGTGGTGAAGGACATGATGTCCAATGCTCGTATCCAAGCAGTATGTATGTATTACAAGATGTTCAACACTAGGATATGAGCAAGAAGTTAGGTGCTTCAAAAATCTACCTTCGAGAAGACGAGTACCTGCAGGTGGACCTGTCTTGGCTCAGGAAGTGTCCTGATGCTTGGCGAGCACTCTGTGCCTACTGGGCCTCGCCTGCCTTCGTGGAGCAGTTTAGGATGAAGAGGGCAATCGCTAGGCAGGCCCTAGGGTAATTTAGCGGTATGGTGCTAGTGGACATCTTCGTCTCGCTAAGCGAATGGTATGTTTGTTATATCATAGTTGTTAGCTTTTTAGGTTATATCTTACAATCATACTTACTAACACAAATAAACATTGAATTACAAGAGGCTCAAAGTGGAGTTGTGCCAAGCTCTATTGAAGCGTATCTTCAGGGCCACTACGGAGCTGATCCTACACATCCTGATCAGCTTTGTAGTGCTACAGCTTCACAAAATTTGGTCAGTACAATTTCCAAAGTACCAACTCAATGCATTTTCAAGATTTCTCCTAAACTGCATATGTTGTAGGCCTAGTACGAAAAATTGATGGTCGAACATCATGGGGAAGACTATGATTGGAAAAAAGAGGAGATCGACATGGTTGCTTTGTACTCGAGTGGTGGTGGCAAGAAACATGGCAGATTTCCCATGTTGAACAGGATCATCGATTCCAGTGAAGCCTTAGTCGAGGCGAGGTTGTCTCATTCTTCTCAGAGTGGCTCATGAAGTTCTCATTATGCTAGCCAGGAGGAAGAGATGTTAAGGCAACAACAGGCAGCAATGAGGCAACAAGAAGAATTATTGAGACAAGCAGAGGAAAGGATGAAGCAACATGAGCAGTATATGATTGAATGGCAGAGATCACAACAGCAACACATTCAAGTAAGTACACCTAAATACAAATAAATACATAGATTTGAGATGGAGCCAACAAGACATTTAGCATATTTCATTATATGCACTCTGTAGCAGTATGATGCCCATAAACTTAAATGCACAGTGACTTAAATGCTCCTAAAGAATTAGTTAGAGAGGTAAAAATGTCAAAAGTATTCAACGAGGAACACTCTTTAGGCAGCTTTCTTAAACAGTAATCAAAAGACCATTTTAGACTGTTTTAATCTTTGCATACATTAGAAAAATCATGTGTACCACAAAGGAGGAGAAGAAAAATCAAAGTCACAATTTCCTTACGGTATATATATGAAGTCGCAAACTGAACTAGATCAGAGCACATCTTCCCATGATGGTAATACCCCCACTGAAACCTTTTTGTGTTCCTTCTGCTTGAATTTGTATTGCTTGGTTGTCACCTGAATAAGCCAGCAAAATTACTATTATCTATTTGAAAAACTTCATTAATTCGTTCCAGACTAGTCTGGCCAAGCTCTGGTGCTCCCACTACAGTTGTTTGGTCAAGCTTTAGTATGCTTAGTAGAGTGCTATTATCTTTGTTGTACTCTTTGTTTGCAGAATAGGAATTTACTTCTATTACAGAGCACAAATTAGAATACAGTTACAGAGCACAAATTAGGAACTTACTTCTGTTACAGAGCACAAATTTGTTTGAAGATGAAAGACAGTTTCAGGCACACAAATACTCATTGGATGTGATCCTACTGTATTTGAATAAAATAGGCATGGATCAAAAGAAGTAATTGTTATACAAGTGCTTGAGATTAAATCTAATTCATTTGAATCTTATTGTCAAGTTCATGCTCAATTTTTCATTTTATTTGGAATATCATGAAAACATCTCTCTGGAAATGTGAAAACACCTGATCTCATACAATTAATCATGAAAATAATTAAGGCGTAGTGTAGAAGTGCATGCATATGTCTTCATAACCGAAATTTTTGCTCTTATTTATTTCTGCTAAATGCCTAATATGCAATGTTTAGATATAGCCATTTACACTTAGAATTGTTTAATGTTACTAGATTTTAAAATTTGCACATGAAAATAATGTTCTTACTTTTCAGGATATTTTATCTACTCACTTGGGATCGACTGTGTCACTTCTACCGTTTCAACCTCCTCCACCTCTTGCCTTTTTCTTCCCACCTACAAATATGGTATATTTCATTCCAAATGTTTGGTTATTTACATTAATAGTGATAATTTTTTACAAACTTTTGGATACATCATACAGGGGCTACTACCGCCTCATGAAGCCGGAGGCGATATTGGTAGTATTTTAGGGTCACCATTAGCGGGTGAATATTTCAACTCAAGCGGCGATGCGGGTAGCGGCCACAACTTCCACACTTCACCAAGTTAAATTTCAATTTGTGAGGTAAACTTATGGCATGTGTGCACGATTGTGATATGATGAACTTGTTAGGTTGTAATGTAGATTTTGTGAATTTGTGATGGAGACTATGGTTGTGTCATGTGGATTTGTGATGGCAACTATATATATATGGTTGTGTGATGTGGATTTGTGAACGTGGACACTATTATGGTGAATTTGTAAGATGAATGTTTGTAATGAACTTGTGATGGAAACACTATGGTTATTAGAATTTTCTACAATTTTGTGGAATTTTTCTGTGAATTATATGCATGAAGTGAATTTCTGTTAATTTTCAGGAATTTTTATATTTTTTGTATTTTTTTTAAATTTAAAATAGTATTTTTGTCGGCCTTGGCTGACGAAACTAGAACACCACATCGCCGATGCGGCTTGGCTGCTGAGGTGGCAGGGATATTTTCATCAGCCAAGACCAATGAAAATAGAATTGCCACATCAACAGGTGCATGTCGGGCTGGTTGACGGCTACTATTTTCGTTGGCCGGCGCGATTGACGAAAATACTTCTATTTTCGTCGGTTGCCGATGGAAATACAGATATTTTCATCAACATAATTTTGTTGGCCTATTTTTGTCGGCTCACCGATGAAAATAGCTATTTTCGTTGGTTTTCCCCTTAGTTTCGTCAGTTTTCGGTCAACGAAAATAGTGTCGATTCCTGTAGTGTAGGCAAACGTTAGAGGAAACACACTCTTAGTTGATGAAGTATTCATAGTACTTCTCGTATAATTCTGAATTTACTGGTCCTTCCTTAGCAACTTATCAACAAATTCATATGGCCGTGAGTACATAAAGTACTCATCAAGTCGTAGGGAATGATGCAAATATATTCATACAAGGCTTAGTAAAGGAATAGCCATATGGTTCTTTTGTAGAAAGCAATAACTTGAAGTTAAATACAATATATAGATTCAAGGTATATTTGAGAAAATATAATAAATAACTAGTAAATCAATGGTAGACAACATAAATAGACTGGCAAGGCTTCACTGATCACCATCTAAAACAATTATCAAACCACAAAACTCATTAGTGTTAACTTTAGACAACAAAAATCACAAATTAACTCCTCATCCATTTTCCAACAATTCTACCATCCAACATTTTTATGAAAAACCTATATCTCATGTGAAATTTCTAGACATGTCCATGACAGTGGACACAGCTACTCAAAGTGTTTTACACTCTGCAAATGTTGTACAATTTTACCCACAAGATACAATCAACTCACTACATTTGTTGAGTCTCGTCATGCAAAAGTATGCTATTTGAGTGATCATAACAAAATCTTTACAATTTTTGTCTAAATCCAATACCTCATGATATGGTTTCACCATTGAAGTGTTCCATCCACATAGTCAAGGGTCCTCTCTTACACAATCTGAATCTATCCATCCATCCTGAAACCCAAACAACCAACTGCTGATTTTTTTAAATAATATATGCTTAATGAAAAATTACAGTAATAATATGCCAAAAATAATAGTTTTACCCACCTGTCACGTACACATCCAAATTGTGATAACTCTCTGTCTCAATTTGGAATTGCGATAGCTCTCTGTCTCAATTTTAAATTGCGATAGAGACTCTATCGCAGAGTAGAATTACGATTGAGTGGCTACCCTCGGAAAAAATATTGACGGTTGCTAGAATTTTATAGTTCAAATTAGGGTTTAATAAATCCAGAAAAATTTATATTTGTTGGTGATAATTCATGTAGTATTAGATTAAATTATTTTTTAGTTAAATTTTTTGGCAAAAAAAATCAAAATTCGTTGTTCGTCATTCTCTTTTGGCGTGCGACAAATTTCCAAATTTAACATCAAATCATAGTAAAATATTGAAAATATTGAATAAAACCTATCATTGATATTACAAAGTGCAGGACTAAGTCACAAACTGGGATAGAACATAGGTAAATGTCTTAGGGAATTCATAAAACTAGGATACAATATGGGTACATACATGCCTTAGAGAATTCATAAAGCTAGGATACAATATATTCTATAGGTACATACCCCTGGTGAAGGACTAAGTCACAAAACCATACATTCTATGGCTATGGTTATCGGAATAGGGCATGATCAAAATAACAATAGTTATCTATTGGTTCCTGACGGGGTACTACATTTGGATACCTGATAGGGCTTAATGTAATATCACCATCAGGATTCGGAGGACTTTGAGGACACAAGGTTCGTGGCCTAGGTGGCATGAAATCGTCATCGTCATCGTCATTTGTATGGTAAGGAGCTAGCCCTCCTTCAGTGCTGGTTGAACGTTCTCTTGCATTGTTTCTTAAACAGCCTGTTGTAGTAGTGCTTGAATGGCCTGTTGTGGTAGTGATTGAATATTGAGGTCTAGGTGGCATAAAATCATCATCATCATTTGCGTAGTTAGGAGCAAGGCCCCCTTCTGTGGTGGTTGAATGTCCTCTTGAACTTGCTGCTGCAACAGTACTAGGTGGCCCTCTACCCCTCTAGTTAGATCCTCTTTTTGTGTCTTCTACGTGAACCAGGCATCACACCACCGTTGAAGAGAATATACATCGTCGCGAATTCTGGGATATCTTTGTTCAGCAACTCTTCATCCTCTGGGAATGACTAACACACAAGACGAGCGTACGAATTAGTGAACTTATGGATAACGCTAAAAAGATTAGTAGGGTGAACAAATAGGAAATAACTAACCTTAATATGCTCTACATACTGATCGGCCTTCATCAGTACCCTATAAATTCTCGTGGAGAAACCTGTAGTAGAAGGGTGGTCGGCAAGTTCGCAAACCCTGAAATACCTTTGACGCCACCATTGCAAGTGTGTCTTGAGGGCGTCGAAAGTTAGAAGGTTCAGGCTAGAGGTTGTCACGTTATTCTCGATAATGTCGAATGCCACTCTTGCAATTTGGACACCACTGTACTTACGTTCTCCTCCTTAAATGGGTCATCCTTCCCATTACACGTAACCATCAACATGTAATGAAGGGCTACGATGCTCATATCTACTGTCCACGAGAATACTCTAGTAGAGGATCCATCTATGGTGAAGTGTGAGTGGGAGTTATGTATGTGTGCCTGCGGTTTGGCCTTTTATAGTATTCCCCATCTACCCCTCCCATAGCTTGAGCTTCCTCCTTAGTCTATGATTGCAATGGGGTGCAGGTTGAAGTTGGGACGAAGTGCTGTTTGGGTGGTGGGTGGTTTTATAACTCACTTAGGTCTGAAAAAGCAGGTTGCAGCGTGTTGTCGTTTCAATTAGAGAACGCGGTCGTAAGGATCAACAAAGAAGTCCAAGTTGGCGTCGTTGAGTGAAGAGAAGTCATTGTAGGTGCTCGCGCTCTGGTTAGGTGCTCGATCGGTTGCTGTTGACAAAGTTTTCATGTTAGTACAACACATAATATGAAGAACATAATAGATGAAACGAGACCAATGGTGTACCTATAGTCACATGGACGTACATCACGAAACACTGCCAACTAGATCCCTCGACACAGGTGCATTGCAGGGAGAGGCCATGAGGTGCTCACGTGCCTACCAGCTCCAAAAGGTAAGTATGCCAGATGACGCGATCATCCGTTAGCTAGTCGAACATCACTACATACTCAGAGTACGAAGTGTGTGACCTGACAGGCGTGAAAGTCGGCTGCAAAAAAGGAATAGTCCTAAGTTAGACAAAAAAATTCAAAATTATTGCATAATTCAAGGTAAAGGTCATTTTACTAACCCATCGGCGACACCACAATGTCTCCATAGTAGGGCGGTCGATGTCATCCTCGTGGGGGTGGGGGCGTAGAAGCCTGCTCCGTAGGGTCCCAAATCCATCTACGACCAGTCGATTTGGAACCTCTGAAAAGACAAAAGCTGAAGTAGTAGAGGACATCCTGCAAGAATGGACTAGTCTCCCACACGACAACAATTGTCACAAAGACCTCGGTACGTGGCAGCTAGTACAGCATGTCCCTTGCTCGCTATGACATCTCCTCGATGTCGACATCTGCGAATTACCTCGCGTACTAGATCATATGCTTGACGACGGTGACCCCGTGGGAGGAGCAGAACAAAACCCAACCGAAGAGCCACAAGAGGTATGCCTCGAAGTGGCGTTTAACAACGTACTCCCCTGCTCCATTTTCCATCCTCTCGGGCTGCAGAAAGTAATGGTCAGTTTCACAACTTTAAGAGATAAGGAAATAAAATTTAGACAAAGTTAATATTATTTACGTAGAACTGTATCAGCCACTTCTACGTCGGACTGTACGTAGATGTGAAAGGTGTGTAGCCACGCTCAACGGGTAGCACGTCCGCGAACCAGGCTAGGAGCTTTGTCCACCACTTCGGGTGGACGTCGTCAGGCACTAACGCGTCCCCGGTGCAAGGTAGGCTCAGAAAGTAGCTCATGTCCTCCAGTGTCGGGCCATCCACCACACGGGAGGTGAAACATGTGCGTCTCCGGTCGCCAGCGATCTACCAAAGCGCTAAGCATGCTCCTGTTGTACAGGAACCTCCTCGAGGCACCACGCCTATTCTGCGCATCGATGATAGTTGCCGCCACCATCTGTGCTATAGGCAGTAACCCTGCCGCTCTCAGCTTACAGGAAAATATTGAAACAACTATTGGTTCACACGTACAAGATATAGTAAGAGAAGTATGGGAAAAGTGCACGAACTTGGTAATCCATTGTGGGTCAACATACCATGCTCTCATCAGGGTCCGTAAGTGAATGGCACTAAGCTCGAATGGTGGTTCCCTATCTGGAGGTGGCAAGGTGGCCAAGTGACTCTGGTGAGTCACATCGATCACTGGGTCCAGCAACACGTACTCCCCGACGTTCGCCATACCTGCAATTGAATAAAACAACGTTAGTACGAAATCAAATGCACAATAAAACTGACAATGATTAGAAATAGAATTTGAATACAACAAAGGGATTAGACATTAAAATCCACAAACGCTAATAACTTTGAAATCCATACATGCATTACACATACTAATTCGAACCAAATAGAATGCTAAAATAACACATCCAACATCCATACATGCATTACACATCCTATGTCCATACATGCATTACATATAGGAATTCGATATATCACATTGACATAAGAGCAAACTACTTCAATTTCATATGCAAAGCCCATACAACAATGTCACAGCCTCTGAATTGCTGGGCAATACTTGAAAGAGTGTCCTGTCTCCTTACAAGCTGAATATTTCTTCACACGATGCCCGCTTTCTGCAGCGTCCATTTCGTTCCTTATACGTCTTGTTTGTCGCTGCCCTATGCCCATGAGCCTGCTGATATCAGGAACCCACCGTGCATCCTCCCATCTCTGATGCTCTGTGAACAAACCCACCTCTCGAAAGCTGTAAATTTCTCTGCTCTAAGTTGCAATCACCACTTCTTTATTGAAGAATTGTGATAAGAATATATCTAGATCCATACGGATTGTTGAGCAGGTAGCCATTACGTGCGAGCATGGCTTGTGTAAGAGACGAGTCTTGTTGCAGCTGCAGACACATGTTTGCTGATGTAGATGCATTTGTGAGCAACTTTACGCCGGTTCGTCCCACATCCGGCTTTCTCTTTACAATACCTCGAAACGAAGCTCCCTCGTGCCCATCTTCAATGCTCTATGCATCTCCCCCATTTTTTCCTTTCTCCTCCATGTACATACAGATAACCTTTGAGTATTTCACATCAAGATTACTCATGAAGACTAATGCCTTAGTATGGTGATCCACAAAGTACTTTGCAACACTATGAAGAACACCCACCACTATAGCAACAAGAGGAAGGGGTCTCAGGCCTCACATGATCCAATTGAAAACCCTAGCCAAGTGTAACAGCCCGATTTTCGCTAGTCCGGTAAGTGAGGCTTGTCGCGCTAACATCTTCCATAATATTGTTGCACCCTCATTTATTTATCATCATACAAGTGTTAGGACATTCATCTTGCATAAGAGAGGGAGTTACAAAATCCTAACAATCACTTTCCAAAAACTGCACACATGTTATTTCACCTTACTCAATGACATGTGGGCCATGTTTGTAAGAGAGAGGAGAGTAGGCTGCACATACCTACCATATCAATTCTTACTTTACTCACCTCTACCCACCTACCTAACTAGTCTATGACACATGGGACCTACTTTGCATTGGAACTTGTGGGCTGCACATCCTCTCCATGTCTTTTCTCACTTCAATCACCCATACCCACCCTTTTTACTTACCCTATGACATGTGGGACCTAGCCCCACATGTAAGCATGAGTGGGCAGCCATATATAAGCCTCTCCACCTTGTTTTCTTCTCCCCCTACTGCTCATTTGCTCCACTCCAACCCAGAAAACAGCAAGCAGTTCCTTCCTCACCTCTTGCCATACTTCCCCCTCAAATCCCCTCCAAACTTGGGTTTTGGTTTGTGCATGTTACACCATCTTGAAGCCAAGATCAAGAGCTTCAAATCCATCCAAGTGGATTTTTGAGGCATCAAGTTTTGGGTGAGTAGCAATCGCTTTTTCTCCTCCATGTTCTGAAATTTAGAACCTTGTAACTCATTTCTTTTCTTTTCCCATGGAATCCATCATCCAACCATGAATCGGGTCGCATGTCACGTGGAAGCTTGAGGAGGAGGGCTAGTTGTTGCTGTGAGCCGAGCAAGTGGCGGCATTGTCGCTCACTGCTGAGCAAGGAGGTGACGAACCGTGAGAACCGGCGTTCGACACTTTTCGTCATTCCCTCACCAAAACCAATCTTCACCAAGTGCAAACGCAACCTTGTAGTGGTAAGGTTCTACCCTAGACCACCCTTTTTAAGTCCTAGTACATTGCTATAGAGCATAGAAACCAATACACGAATTGTCGTTTTTAAAACAGAGAAGCCTAGTTCGGATAATCCGAGATTTCACTCGGACATTCCGAACACTTTCGGATATTCCGAACAAAGTTCCGGATAGTCCGAATAGGAATTCGACTGAGGACTGTTTTGGCTAACCGAGGGGGTCTGCTCGGATAGTCCGAGATTTCACCCGGATATTCCGAACACCTTCGGATACTCCGAGTGAATTTTCGGATAGTCCGAATAGGAATTAGCTTGGGAACTAAATTGGCTAACCGAGAGGGTCCACTCGGACAGTCCGAAGTGACACTCGGATAGTCCGAACATAATTCAACTTCCTACCGAGAGGGTTCACTCGGACAGTCCGAAGTGACACCCGGATACTCCGAACATAATTCGATAAAAGCCCTAAGACTTGAACTTTTGACGCAAAAACTCAATTAGTACTTGCATATTATGATTAGTATTACACATCATGAGCATGTCGTGCATCTTTTACTCATGTGCACTATTTGAATCCTTGTTTGGTGTTTATTGAATTGGATTTTCTTGTTAGGTGCTGACGTTTCGGAGGGCACTCCCGAGTACGACTACGCCTTCGAAATCAAGAACGAGCAGCAAGGCACTATCTTACTCCTTGACCATGATTGCTCCTACTATTTGCAACTTACATCTTTGGAATTATTTTATCAATTGCATGCTTACTTTCAATTACAATTATGATTGGGTAGAATTCTTAGCTATTACCATGTTGTGTGTTATACCCTTAGCATGTTCACTCCATGTTCCATTGTCGCCCTAAGTGGTTGGTTTATTATTATATATGGGTTCGTTCGAATTGCTTAGCCATGCTTAGATCACCGTTAGAAACCGCGATAGATGGATTTAGTCCATCGGTCGCAATGACACTACCTTGAAAAAGGTCATCAGTGGCGGTTCGAATCGCCATCGCGACGGTTTTAACCGCCACGGATTTAGTGCCATCGATAATCCAGATTATCGCGACGGTTCTAGAACCGCCACAGATAACATTATTTGTGACGGTTTTGGCTAGAACCGCCATCGATATACTTTATATCGATGATTTGTTGAGCCAAAACCGCCATCGATATTAGTACTATCGATGACGGTTTTGGCTAGAACCGCCATCGATATTTATGATATCGCGACGGTTCTAGCTAAAAACCGTCATCGATAGTACTAGTATCGCTGGCGGTTTTGGCTCGAACCGCCACCGATAGTCCGACACAGAAAATAAAAATCGGCATTTGTGGCTAGCCTCAGCAAGCTAGCCATGCCCTCTGCATGTAAAATAATTACGTATAATAGTGACAAGATTGGTAATTTGTATTGGCTACAATACATAGAGCAACTTTAGAATATATATAAGAGAATTGATAGAAATATCATACAGGAAGCAGTAGACTAGCAGTGTGATTCCATCACACACCAAATACGATCCAATGTTTGATTGACCAACTATAAAGCTCTCCAAGTCACAACAAACAAAGGCTTAAGCTTATTGGAAGGTCAAATGTGGAATGATTGAAGGCCAATCGTTTTTGGATTACACAAATATTAATACATAGGCATGCAAATATCAAATATGTGTGTATTACGAGTACTAAGTCACAATAATTCTTGCACAGTTGGTGCAAGAATTAGCAGAATTTGTCCAACTACATAAACATTGGTGTTGCCACTTGCTAACTTTCCGTAGGACACTAGCAATGTTAGCTAACCATGACCAAATGGAAAATAATCTTCCATGCACAAATACATGATTTTGATCAAGAGTTTATGATTTTAATCAAGAGTTTATATTCTCTCATTTTAGGAGAACTTGTCAAGCATCACATAATCCCTCCAAAGGTTTGTATAGGAGGTGAGTGGGTTCATTCTCGCTATTAAATCTGCCCTCCTCAGAGCTCGGCTTTTGTGCAACATGCCGTAATAGATGCGAGGACTAAACAAATAGCAGATCGCTTGTCTAGAGGGCTTCCGGTCTACCAACAAGCTGAATCGCTAAGTTTTTCTTCGACTAATACAGCTAGTGGTCAGCAGGCAGCTACACTAAGGACATAAAACGAATGAAGAAAAATCAAACCTGAATATATTCATGATGAGTTATGTTTCCTAAGCGTAGAGTTGAGTTGAACCCTGCAATTCATAGATGCATCAACAAAAAGATACAATTCCATGAGTGCAATATAATTTTGCTAATCTGCTGTAATGAGATCCTATAGAGTCGCGAGATCGCAATATAGACCAAAACTTGTACAAATTATAGCAGAAACAAGAAAACTATCGAGCAAGAAATGAAAAGGTGAGATGGGCATCACCAAACACTTAAATATGTCAACAGTATATGAAGATACCCCACAAGTAAAACATGATCAGAAAGACACGTAAAACAAATGTATTTAATAATCAGAACAACATACGATGTCTACAGATGTGTGAGAGGTTCTACTTATTTCATAAGAATACAATTGTATATAATCACTAAAGTACAAAATAACCTTGCAATATTAATTAATTTACTCTCCTTTTTTTACCAAATTTCATTTAGATGAGTAACTGCACCTCTAGGTTCACAAAGCAAAAAAGAGTTAGTGTGTTCATAAGCAAGAGAGAAAATACAGGAGCCGCTTCAACCGATTTTCAGACCAAAGAAGGGCATATCTCAAAATGCATATAAAATAACCAATAGTCAAATTTTGATCTGATTGAAAGCTTTCTCGTGCCTCACTAGAAAAATTTTAACCGGATTGAAAATCTTTCTCCGCTAGTCCATGAGTAATCGAAAGGAGGGCAGAACTATTCACTTCAAATATAACTTATCATGCGCCTCCATTTTTGAGATGGAAAACAATTATTGTTTTCAATGAAGTATGTATGTATGTAAGCTACGCACCATAACCTTAAAAGGACCGCCACCGATAGTCCGACAACGAAAATAAAAATTGGCATTTGCGGCTAGCCTCAGCAAGTGCTAGCCGTGCCTCTCTATATGTAAAATAATCACGAGCATAATAGTGTATGATACAAGAATTATTCATTAAGGCCCATAATATGAATACCTAAGAAAATGTAACATTAGAAGGAGGAAAATTTCTTCGCCTCAAAAGTCATGCTCTAGGGGGCATGTGCACAAAGTGAGCAACTAAGAAAACATGGGGATAAGATACATAACATGAAACATACGAGCTTATTCCCATTTTTTCTTTCTCGCCACACATAAATCCAACATGGCAAGTGAAAACGGCAATTTGAAATATGTGAGGATCTCCTAACATGGTGCAACTCAATGTAAGTAAGGTGAATCGCTACTATCACATGGATTTTCATGTCTAGAGTTTATTGTGCCCATTGTACAAAGAAAACATGTCTAAATAGACGAAAAACATTCAACTATTATGAAGTCTTAGAAGTTGTCAAATGACAAAAGTAAGGATTGCTATCGGAAAGTGCTTCTCCGCACTAATGGATAAAGTATTGCCATCACAAAGATAACTTGCAAGACGATAGAAGAAGAAATATGGAAGTACACATGGACTACCCGTAAGCAATATGGCACCAAAAATGTGTCGAATAGTGAAATACGAGCTAACAAAGATATAGGATCTTCAAGAATATGAAGAAACAACAAGACAAAGGGGAAGCCATCTATAGAGAAGTAAGCTAAAACAAAATAGCAACACCCAGCCATAAGTGGTTTTTGTGTTACATAACAGCTTTGACAAACAAATTCACCAAGAATTCTCATAGGATGCAAGTTCTTTAAATTACACAAGGCATATGTGCCTTGGGAATGGTCAGAACCTATCGAGATGTGGTTGCCCATTTAAAGTTGTAGATTATAACGAAATGGTTTCAACTTGGTGCAGAATCAGATTGATGCCCATAGCGCACTTAATGTGTTAAGCATGCCAACAAAGTTGAAAAATAATTAAGATTCCGAATCACTAAAACTTTCCCATGGGAAACTGGAAGTATGGATTTGTGAGGTTCTTACCAAGAAAATATGCACACAGATGCAAAAGAGCTTGAATTTTTCACACTAGCAGTCAGGGTTAACAATATCGATTTGGAGAAAATTGTTCGAAAAACAAATTGAAAATTGCTCAGAAATGTTAAAAAGGGTATGTTGAAATACCTCTACATTCTCAATTTTGGCAAAAATCTGGTTTGACCGAGATCACCCAACTTCGAGAGGAATTCCGTGCTCGCAGGCAGAAAAATACTAGCATCATGGACAACTTTCTTCCTGTACAAAATGCAAAGAAACAGTGGTACTATATTCAATATAGCAATGCAATATTTGTAGCAAAACACCCAAAAAGGAAGTTTGAAGAAACTCAAAATGCATTCATAATGTAATTAGTTACTTGCTCGCAGAACATCTTCTGCGTGGTCTTGTATAAGACAGAGAGAGGAAGTCAATCGGTTTGGAGCACCCCATTTTCGATAACTCAAAACAAAGACATGCTCAAAATTTTAAGATGAGTTAGAGCAAGGGCTCCAACTTAGCAAAAAACTCGTTTTTTACTTGTAACATCATTACAAAGTGAAGTTCGCAGATAGAGGGAAAGATATCAAAACAACAATCACACAAGGATATATAAATCACTAGTCCGGGAGGAATTCTTACATCCATGTCCTCAACAAGCGTAATCCTACTAAGAGCCATACAAAATATCAAACATGCGTAGAATGTTTAAGTGCAAAGATGCCAAAGACTTTTACCTCCAACCAAACTGAAGTAGTCTCACCGCTCAGAACAAATATTGCCCAACAAAATATTGTAGAACCCGGTTTCACAAACTGCAAAGAATAAAGGAGAGTTTGTCATAACGACAAAACAAAAAATTCTATAGAAGGTAGACACGAGCGATCTACTTGATGTCGCTATGCATAAGTAAATACAAAGATAATAATACACATAAATTACACTAAACTAAGTTACCTTGGCAAGTCCAGAGAAGTTGATGGGTAGCAAGTTGAGGCAACTTCCGCCTCGATCGAGGGTCGGTGTAACAAAACCATTCTCTTCAAGGAGATTGCACTTCACTCTTGTTCACCATAGCCTTTCTAGTTTGAAGGGGGGCTAGAAATCTTAAATCTTAAAGTTAAAAGTCAAGCATCTTAATCGATTCATAAACATCACAGGAGAAAAATCCAACCAAGTAACCAAGTAATTTTTTCACTTGGTTAGTTTATCAAACTATTACAAACACATGAAATAACTTCATATGAAAAAATAACCATGTAAGGCAAACACATGAAATATTTAGAAGTGCCACTCGCATGTGTGTACATGTGTTCCTCAAGAAGACAAACATACATGCTACAGTAGCAGAACCACTGACAAGAGAAGTGGCATTGAGGAAAGAAGGGGCTCCCATTTCAAAGGTACAAAGAGTTATTTACACTTTGTAATGAAATAGAATTGAAGTAACAAAAGCCTAAACTAGTTTTCTAAACTAGAAGCCTATGGGTCTTCGGAGCTTGGAGACACGCGATGTGAGACATGAGTATGGAGGAGTGGATCGTTGTTATCTTCGGCCATAAAACTCGCCTTTTTGTTGAGTATTTCCTTCATGATGAAGTAGGCGAATGGCCCTGAACGGCTTGGATTTCAGAAAGCGCCCTCATCAGAGATGACTTGAGGCGTCAGAGGTATGAAAAATGTAATTAAGAGAGCATATAGAAATCGAGTGGCGCTAATCGATGTGTCATGTCAAGATGACCGACCTCCACGCCATTGTCTTTTATTGTGCAACTTAAGATTTCCGCATGTATCGCAATAACGGTACCCACATAGATTTGTTCCTTGCTTCGCCAGACATCGCGAAAATCGAATGAACTAAGATGTCGTCGAAGGAGCTATTTACTATGAAATACGATATAAGAATATTCCTTGCGTATGCATCGAAATTTAGTACGGATTGTAAGGGTTTTCCGGTATGGGCGGTGTCTCGTGCTCTTCTCGACAATATCTTTTGAACGCCGCTGATTAAACTTGTCATCACTTCATAGTCCGCTTTAGGTTTATCCATTGATCCATGATCAAGATCTTGCTCTTGTCTCGATGAATTACTACGAGAATCCAAAGGAATCTGGATGCCATAGCCATTAGTCGTGACGCCGAGTAAATAATCTAAACCAACGAGTAATTTAACTCGCTAGTGAGGAACTTACTTAAAATTGTATGGTACAAGTATAAACTCCTTGTCTTGTAGTTTAAGCAAAGCTTTATATACGCATTCTCGACCTCCTTTGGTACTCTCACGATTTCGGTTTGGCAAACCGCTCCTGGTCGAGGAATCCCAATCGCCCCTTGGTTCTTCGTAGTTCCCTGAATCTCGTATCTATATAACAAAATAGTTAGACATGATATTTATCCAGATACGTGAATGTAGACCAAGATTGATATATTAGACACTTACGAAGTCCAAAGATCTCAAAAACATATGTCGAGGGCGCCATGATAGAACAAGTTGTGCATGTTATCGAATTCTATTAAGAAGTAGCCATAGCCCTCGTGGTGAAAATGTTCCTCACGGAACACCGCAGTGATCACCTTCGAGTACGCCTTGGTTGGATCGCCCATGTACCATGCATGTAGTCGCCGCATCATGGGTGTTAGACTGTTTAACTTCAAATCGGTGACTAAGGGCTTCCCAACCTCGAATTGCAATCTTGGTTGATTTTCTTGTTCATCAGACTTCCCCTTGCCCTTACTTTTTTCACGGACGACATCATACTCGGTCCCGCTTCCCCGATCTAGCCGATACTACCGCCTAATGTGCCATTTTTGGGATCGGGGTTGTAGGTTTGTCCTTTGAAGTACCGTGTTACAGGTTTCTGCGTTGGAGTACTAACAGGGGCCATATTTATGGGGCCCTCAATGGATTTCTTTTCTACCTCATGTTGCTTCTTCACCATTTCACTCTCAGGTGCTGGTGACTGATGCGCGGATTGCACTACAGGAGAGGCTGGCAGTGCATGATCCAAGACGATGTCAGGAGAGGGTGCCACTGCATGGTCCAAGATGATGTCACGCTTGCGCCACTGGATGAATGAGTGGATGGCACCTCCCAGAGTTGTTATCTCGTCATTGGCGGGTTTTTCTAGCTCGATATCAAGAAATCGTGCAACTACCGTGTCCACTGACCTTTGCATAACCTTGCGCTTATCGGGCATTGTGCAGACACCCCTTGTTGGCACGGATAAGCTACCCTCAGAAGCACTCAGAAAAGATGTTCATCACGCACGTTGAGCCGACAGGTGTGGGGTCATGTATGTCGCCCACAGGATAATGGTTTAGGTCCGCTTGTCCGGGCGTGGACCCGAATCGCCGCGACGACTGTAGGGCCGAGAGAGCGCTTTGCCCGCGCCCGCTCAAGGCTTCTTGTACTTGTCGTTGAACTTGTTCGTGAATGGTGGGTTGTAATTCTCGCAGAACCCTTTCCTTCATACTTTCCATTTCTGCAGCACCGCTTCTTTCTTTAGCTCTTTTCCGACTCCTATAAGAGTCTTCGTGCTCGTGAATCCCATCTTCCATGGAACCTTGACCCGACGCCGTGTTCGATCGGGTGCTCTTTTGTTTCGAGGGCCACCGATAGCTCGTCTTTCTCCTGCTTGGGTGGAAGGATCCTTGGGTGGATCGGCGTATAACCGATGAACTCTTTGCGCCATCGCTTGCCGTCTTCGCCGCTTTTGAATGATAAACTCCCAAGAGACAAGAGATCGCCTCGCTAGCACGTAGTGCTTCACTCGTCCGTAGTCCACCAAGGGACTTGTGCCACCTGTTGGATCACTTGTAATTCCCGCCGTCCCATTGAGCAATTTTACCCGTACCCACTCGTGCCAAGTCCGTGGGGGTGAGTATTCCTTCTTGCGATGCTAATGTGGTCCTCACTAGACTTCCTTGTCGCTTCAGATTGCTTCATCGCCACGAAACTCATCCCAAAGATGGTCAGAATCTTGGGTAGTCTCCGACGGTGAATCGCTTTTGCTTCACATAATTTACGCTTAGCCTCGCTTTGAAGTTTCTCCACGCCGCATCCATGGTCATCAATGCATCGCGACGCACGAAGTTCTTCGACTCTTCGGGAATGCAAAGGTTCCTTTGAGCTCATCCACGATCCTCTTTGGTGGCTTGGGACACTTTATGCCAATCCAAATAGGTGATTGGCACTTTCTCCTTACGATGTACCCGCATGTTGACCGTAGATTTTGTCGCTGCCTTTTTCGGCAACAGGGACCCAAAGATTCGAGACCTCCGTGATGGTGTACCGCCTTCAGCTTTTATTCTTCCCTCGCCCTCGGCGTGTTGCAATGAAGTGGAGGCCTCGAACAGCGGTGGAGGCCCCGGAACAGCGGTGGAGGCCCCGAACAGCTGGAGGCAGCAACTCGGTGGTTGGGTGGAGGGTAAGGTACCTGCCGGGCTCTCCTCCATTATAGGCTCGGCCGGGCTCCATTAGAACTACTCAATAGAAAGGGAGATATTTCAGAGAGGGAAAGAAAATATGTACTAACTGATAGAATAACTAAGTGTATCATATTGAATTAGCACACTGAGGAAAATATGTACTAACTGAGGAGTAAGATAGAAGATGTACTAACTGAGGACTATATTACATCCTTAAAGTGCCTGTCCATGGCTCATTTCGAGTCCATGTACTAACAATGGCTCATTTCGAGTCCATGTACTAACTACTTCAAGAATTTCAGGTTTCACGAGGATTGCAGGTAAGGAGTACTCTCAGACTTAGGGTATGGATGAAGATAAGAATCTTCACCTCAATCACAAATGGGCTAACAATTTATTCAATGGATTAGGCCTTGAACTCTTACCACCTTAAAATGCACAATAAAGAATTCTACTGTCAAGGAATATACACAGTTCAGTTTATAACAAGAGTTTAAAGTCACTAACCAAACAGGTAGTATTTTTAGATTAGCAAGTGAATGCATATTCTACCACCAACTCATCGCTATTAGCCTACAATTGGTGATCGATTCAGAAGCAAGAGCTAGCAAAATATCAATCACGACATAGAGTGAAATAAGCAATAACAAAGTTATCACTATGTATAATTTGGACAGTTAAACAAGCAATTCTTTCTAGCATTCAGACTATAGTTCAAGGCCTAAACCATAGGGATAAATGTTATGATCATTCCTATACCCAAGTTCATCATAGAGCATACCAATCTCGCACCCAAAGGCAACAAGGCAAAGAATTTGAAAGCTCAATGGAAGCATAATTGATGTAGCAATAAGAATACCAAAGAATTGTAATACTCAATGGAAGCATAATTCACAACCAACCGTAATGACTTATGGTTCATAATTCGGACAAAAGGCATAAGATAGAAGATGTACTAACTGAGGACTATATTAGATCCTTAAAGTGCTTAGAGTTATTTGGTTTTACAAGACTAAGTGAATTGTTCCTGCGAATGATATCAACTATCTCCACTATACACAACTACTAGCATATATATACATATATAGACACAAGATCAAGCACATACATAAGAATATATATATATAGACACAAGATCAAGCACATACACAAGATCAATACCAACATGATATTAAAGCACTCATCCACACAAACAGAGATATCAACAATGACATAACCATAGCAATGAAGCAATTCATAAGTCTAATGTCAATTGCTCTATGAATCATGTCTACAAAACCAATATGATTTATGATTTGTGCTCTCAGATTTTTGGGTGAAATTGAAGATTAGATCTTCAATCCAATCACAAATCGGCTAGACAATTAATTAGCAAGTTAGGCCTTAAACCCTTACCTTCCTAACATGCATAATGATGAGTTGATATTAAAGATTACGCTCAGCTTGCTCTAAGATCAAATTATATTCAGATCAGCCTCTGATTGCAAACAAGTAGTTCCAAGTGTCAAAGTTCAGATTAGTAGTTTAATTGTAAACTAGCCAAACCAGAGATCGATTCAGATTAGTAACACATTAGTATACTAACCAACCAACAGATAACATTCAGATCAAGATGTACTATTATACTAACCTAACAAGCGTAATCAAGAATGGAATACAAGGCAACAAATTTAGCAAATGTATCAATCTAATCAATTGATCTTAGATTAAGCAATCAAATGGCCACAGACAGACAACAACTTGCAGATATCAAATAATGTCAGACTATAGCAAAATAGAGAAAGAACCAGTAATCTCTAGCATGCAGGACTATTAGTTCAAGGCCTAACTTGTAAAATTAATCATCATAATCATCTAACCCAATATCATCACAGAGCCACCCCTTTCTCAGACCCACAGGCAACAAGAGAAGTAATATGAAATACTCACAGAGGGAACAACACTTCCTTTATATATTCACCACCACATGCTGCGAAGAACAGTCTTAGGAATATGTTTAGCATCTACTGATTAGGCTTGATGTACTAATGGTGGAACAGTTGGTTATGTGCACATCAGGCAAGTAATGTTGGTCAAGTAGATAACTGAGTAAGGTAGATTACATTACGCCTGTCTACACATTCTTGTTTACTAAATGCAGTCTATGAGCTATAGCGGAGAAGGTATCACTAGTCAAAAAACAAAGAAGCATAGTAGATTCGTGTTTTTGTTAGCACATTGTCATTTAACGTGTTCACCTCAACCATTGAAAACTGAGTACACTTTAGTTTTCAAAGATTATGGTGCACATACAAAATGAATGATATGCTTAAGTCCTTCCATGATTGATTAGCCCTCTAAACATAACCAAAACGACTTGACTGGGGGTAGAATTGAATTATTGACCTTCAGTAATAGTGCCTTTTATTGTATTTTTCTGATTCAGATATTTCTATATGAAAGATCATAAAAGTTGAGTTAAGCAATTTGATCACTTTGATCCCCATGATATAAAAAAAAGCAAGCATAGCGATTCACCAATATTACTCCGTAATATTCAATGAGCTTAACTAACCCTAAGGATCGCATCAAAGATAAGGACGGATGCGAGGGCAATGATGCGAGCCAACTAACCCTAACGAACCCTAAGGATCATAGTACTCATAGCAAAGAAAGGATCCCAGACAATGATTCATGGCTTAGTAGCTAACCCGGTAGGGTTGAAGGGGCGGCGCCAAGGGAGGGCGTTGAAGGGGCAGCGCCGGTGGGAGGGCGCGACGGCCGGCGCTGGAGTGGGCGGCGGCAGACGGCGTTGAAGGGCGTTGAAGGGGACGGCGCGGTGGCGATCGCTGGAGTGGGCGGCGAGACAGACGGTAGTCGCTGAGCGAAGTCGCCGGGGGGCGGCGCCGGGGCTTGCCGGCTTGGCGGCTGCGCTGGCAAGGAGGGCGCAGGACGGCAAGGTCATGAGCGCGGCGCAAGCGGAGTGGAGGGCACTTGGAGTGGCGGCGGGAGCTAGGGCACAGGAGTGGAGGGCACTTGGAGTGGCGGCGGGAGCTAGGCACAGAGCGGAAGCGAATTTTGCGTAAGTCTGCGTAAGGGCGCGCTGAACTATATGTAGAGGGTATTCGTGGCGGTTAAGAACAATAACCGCCACAGATAACGTTATCTGTGGCGGTTAAGAACAATAACCGCCACAGATAAACGCTTATCTGTGGATTTGTTATTCTTAACTACCACAGTAACGATCTGTGATATTATTGTTCTTAACCGCCACAGATACCCTCCCACGCCATAGATACTGATTTGTTGCCTTCTCAATCCCATGACCAGCTTCCTTCGGATCTATTCGATCAAGGTCATCGAACAAATATAGCACCATGAGTTACAACAAAGAAAAAAGGAATTGAGTTGTTGTTATGTTAAGTTGAAGTGGTTCAAATGAAAAATAAAAATTTTAAAAGAAAAGCATATCACATATGGAGAAAGATGCATAGAATCAAGACATTAACAATATAAATATAGGCTCAGTCGTAATATTTTAAAGAAATGAAGCATGACTGTAATAGAACAAAAACACAAAAACCAATGAATTACAATTGCATTTCTTTACAGGAACACACACACTTGTGAAGATGAACAGAAGAACACGAAGTTTTTGGCCCGCGGCACAACTTGCATTTCTCAAGAGCTATAGAAACCTGAATTCAATTGAACAAGACTCCACCATCGCTTAGTCGAGACTTCAAGTTTCAAGTTTTTTCATCAAAATCATGCATATTTATTTCCTATTAATTCGGCTGTAAATGTACATTTCTTACATCACATTTCCATTACTCCATATAAATGGCGACATGTTGCCATTACTCCTAGCTAATTATTTTCTTTCACAATTTGGCCTTCGCAGTGATCATCGCGATGATAGGTAACTTCTTGAGTGGTTTCTTCCTCGCCCTCGATTGTCGTCATGCGAAGGAGGCAACTCATCAAACCGGTTGTACTCTTCCTCATCCACGACATTCTCAACTCCAACGATCCTTCTTTTTCCTTGCGTAACTACGTGGCGCTTCTTATCTCACGGGTCGATTATGTAGAATACTTGTGCTACTTGATTCGCAAGTACGAATGGTTCGCCTCAGATCCGACATGTTCGATGTCCACAGAGTAAAGCCGCATTTGTCCACCTTCACACCATTCGAGTCGCACCCAATGACATCAAACACCGGATCTTGAAAATGCGAGAGTCCAGCTCCCAAATCTCCTCTATGAACCCGTAGTAGATGCTCTTCAGATCGCTGTGTTGTCGTGAGGCATCTATACGGACACCACTGCTTTGGTAAGTGCTCTTGCTATCCCGAGCTCTCGTGTAAAATGTATATCCATTGATGTCATATCCTTGCTATGTCGTGATTGTACCAAGGCCCTTTTGCCAACCACCTCAATGTAACACTCGCTTTCTTCACCGCATATGTGCTCCTCGAACCAATGACCTAACAAACGACAGTGCTCTTTTGTTATCCAAATCTCGACTTTCCTCGGTTTTCCCTCCTTAGCTTACCCTTGTGTATGTCCATATACGGGCACACCTCAAGTGATCAAGTTAACATCGTGAAATGGGCTTGTTCGAACAAAATATTATCGTAGGAATTTGTAGATTTCTTTCCTATTACACCTTTCCCACCTAGCCTACCCTCATGGCGAGATACAGCACTCCTACCGTTCGACCTCCTCCATGTAATCGACCACGTAACTCAATAACCTCCTCGCTTGCATAACCTTCTACAATTGAGCCTTCCTACGAGATCGACACGTACATATTTCTTCGTAACACCCATATACCTTTCAATGGGTACATCCGATGCGTGAATACGGGTCAAGAAATATTTATCTCATTGACAAGGTGAACAATGAGATGAACCATGATATCAAAAATGATGGGGAAAATACATCTCCACCGGCACGTAGTCTTTACCACATCACCAAGTTCATAAAGTCCAACGGATCGATGACCTTCGTGAAATCGTGTTGAAGAAGGAACACAACCTCGTGATTACCTCTCTGACCTTGTCGAGCAAAACACCTCTAATTGCAACAGGAGCATTTGTGTCATCATCACATGACAATCATGGGACTTCATGCCGCTTAACTTCAAATCTTTCATCGATACCAGCTTCTTGATGTTTGCGGAGTAACCGGACGGAACTTTCACACCATGCGTGCACTTGCAGAGTTCTGCTTTTCTTTCTTACTCAAAGTGTAGCAAGTCGGGGAAGGTAAAGCCGCCTTTCCAAAGGTCTTGAGGATGTAGCTCGGCTCGATTTTCATGTCTTCCAGATCCCTTCGTGCCTTCACCCATCCTTTGTTTTGCTAGGAATATTCAAGAAAAGACCAACCACGCCGTCACATACATTCTTCTCTACATGCATGACGCCGATGCAAAGGTCGAACTTCCAAATCCTTCCAAGAGGGTAAGTCCCAAAAGATGGATCTCTTCTTCCACGTGGTCTTCTCAAGACGGACCGCGATGTATTACCAAGACTTCTTTCCAAGTACAACATTAAGATCCCTAACCATATCATACACCTCTTCCCCACGAAGACGCCTTTGAGCTAAACCGCCCTCCTTTGTCCCGTCAATTGTTTCTTCATATTGCGGTACGGATGATTCTCGCGAAGGAACCTCCGTGACGCATGTACACTGCTTTTCCTCGAGTTGTTGAGCCACACACTAGCGGTTTCATCCATGCACCGGGGCATGCTTTCGCCTTTTATAGTACGGCCGACAAAGTTACCAAGCGCAGAAAATCATTGATGGTGCGTAACAACAATGCGCGAGAGTGAAGTACTCGCTTGTACTGCCCCATACCATACACCTTCGCTCCACAATATCACAAGATCTTCCACCAATGGTTGTAGGTATACATCAATATCGCTGCGAGTTGTCTCGCCCTTGGATAAGCAAGGACATCATAATGTACTTTCGCTTCATACACAACCGTGGTGGAAGGTTGTATATACACGAGTCACGGCCAAGTGCTATGAATGTCGCTCATGTTACCGAAAGGATTCATTCCATCCGCACTCAAGCCAAACCTTACATTCCTCGCCCATTTCCGGTTCTCCTCAAGACTCTATCGATGGTTCTCCACTCGGCGTAATCACCGGTGTCTCGCTTTTCCATCCTCTTACGGTCTTCCGAAAAGCCATCGCATCAATTTGGCGTGCTTTTTGTTTCCAAATAAACGCTTCAAACGAGGTATTACCGCAAATACCACACCACTTTTGCGGAGCTCCTTTCTTCACCTCGATAGCTTCATTGCCATCGCCTTACGCTTGTATCGCGACGCTTTGCAACGGACAAACATGAATGTCTCCATAGTCTTTGCGATAGAGTATACAAATGCTTGGACAAGCATGTATTCTTTCTACTTCCAATCCCAAGGACATACAACCTTCTTAGCTAGATACGTGGTTTTAGGCAACACGCTTCTTCAGCAAAGATGTCCGCTAAGAGATGTAACAACGCCGTGAAACTCTTGTCGGACCAACCATTGGCTGCTTTCAATTTCAGAGAGCGAGAGCACCGTGTGCAACTTTGTGTATTCCTCCTTACAACCCGGAACAAAGGTTTCTCCGAATCCTCCATCAAACCCGTGAATTGATTAAACTCTCTCGACTAGTGTAGTTCTCTCGCATCGCGCAACATTTGAGCAGTTAATGTCGCCATCGACGACCAACCTATCCTCATCGGATCCATAATCGATGTCACCGCCACATTGCCGCTCCGCTGCCGCCGACGTTATCACGCTCAAGTATGATCTCCTCTTCACCGTGCCTTGTCCAACTTGTATAGCCAGTACAAAACCCTCCTGATCAAGTGCAAATGGATATGGTTTTTGTTCAAAAACATCTTCTCATTCTTGCAATCAATGCATGGACAAGGTATGTACTCCGCCTTCTTTTGCAAGTCGTTCTCCCTCACGCCCTTAGAAAAACAGATACACCGTCGATATATTCTTGGCTGCAACGGTTCGTGATCGTACATCCATCTCCGGTCCATCTACAGCTCATTAATTTAAGCAATTTATTAATATCCAAAAATCTTAATTAAATAAATTGTTATTCAATATTCAACAATATGCACTAACGGGACAACATTAATACTAAGTAAATGTTGCAAACTTAATTAATTAATTTTAATATATACTCACACGTAACCAAAAATTATATATATATATCCTCCTAAGATCAACATAATAAATTCTCACCTCAAAATTTCATGATCACCCGACTACCATATTAAGTAAAATTTATTTATCATTCACATACAACAATCTTAATTACATAAATTGGGTTTATATGCTTCATAAAAATTCACTAACAATACCCACTAATGAAGCAAGATGTATATACACGCCTAACTAAAAAAATTAATTAATGGTAACTAAGAAAAATATTAACTACGTAATTTTTATACATATCCTTCTAAGAGCAATATAATAAATTTCTCATCTCAAAATGCAAGGCAATTAACATCATGATCACCCATCTATCATATTAACTATAATTTATTTTTCATTAATATCCAATAATCGTAAATACATAAATTTTATACATATCCTTCCCAAGAGCAACGTAATTTTTATACATATCCTTCGAATATTAACTATAATTTTATACTTCATGATCACCCATCTATCATATTAACTATAATTTATTTATCATTAATATCCAATAATCGTAAATACATATATTTGACATATGCTTCACAAAAATTCATCATCTAAATAAGGTAGAGAACTTAATCTAATACAAAGAAGGTAATAAATTCATCATCTACAAATTGCTAGCTAAATAAAAAACAAACTAAATGTAGACCTTGCACCTAAACCTTAATTAAGCTTAGAATAAACCTTTAATGGCAATTTTACACTAGAAATGAAGAGAGGAGATATATTTTACACACCTTGGAACAATTCTAGGAAGTGGAAGCACAAGATCTTGGCCAAACAAAATCAAATCAAAAAGTCGAGTTTTGTTCTCGGGAGGAAGATGACCAAATGACAGGGCAACAGGGATATTTATAGAAAGCATTATTAGTGGCGGTTCTAAAACCAACCCGCCACGTAAAATGTATTATCTCGTGATTTGGTTCCATCTACCAACCGCCACAAATAGTCCCAGCCATATCCGTGGCGGTTTTATTTCAAACCGCCACAGACAGTATTATCTGTGGCGGTTTTTTATGCAACCGCCACAAATGGTCCTCCGCCAATTTCCATATAGAACCGCCATCGATAGATGTATTTGTGACGGTTCCAAAAGAACCGCCACAAATAGGGCGTCACCAATGTGCTGTTTTGTAGTAGTGTGATCAAGATTTATTATTACGATGATGATGTTTTTAATTGATGTTTAATGAGTAGAGATATTGGTTAAGGACCCTAAGGATTAAATCCTGGTGACGTCTCTTTGAGTAACTATCGTGCGAACCACACGCCGTTTATGGGACCGGCGTAACCAAGTACTTATGTATGACTAGGTTATGTAAACCATGTGCACGTGGAATTCCTTGGGCTTAGTGGAGCGTCAAGGAATGACCGCCGGAATTCCCTGGGCTTAGTGGAGTGCCAGGGAATGTCCTCGGAGTCCCTCGAACTTTGTTGAGTTGGGGATGTCCAACAACGGTGTACTCCTTGATCCACACACACCGAGTTACTTTGGCACGCGGATCGAGGTCACGATCATCCGATGGTTTAGATACACTACCATGCATACCGAAAATGGTTTGTCACGTTTCACCTCGGCTGACACATCTAAGGAAATGTGTTAATAGCTTGGCTTACGAGTGTGGCGTGTCGTGTGGGTAAAGTCGTACCTCTGCAGAGTTTAAACTATTCGAATAGCCGCGTCCATGGTTAAGGACGATCACTTGAACTGTCAGTCACTGGGCGAGTATTAAGGTCTTGGTAAGAATGGGATGTGGGAGTGGGAAAGTAGACACAAGTATTGGAGTACTTGTGTGTGTGTAATTGAACATGAGCGATGGAACTCATGGTTCGGAGAATGCTTGAAGGCATGATATGAATTAATTGAACATGAGCGATGGAACTCATGGTTCGGAGAATGCTTGAAGGCATGATATGAATGTGATTATGATGATGTTATATTATGTACTAGACTTTGCAAATGTTTACTAAATGCAAATCTTTCAATCTATACTTGCTTATGATTTATCTCAAATATTGCTTTATGCTGAAATTGCCATTATGCCTTCCTTTGATGTAGCAACCACATGTAGTTAGAAATCAACATGCAAATGTATATTATTGTGCGAGTACACTCTTTGTACTCAATCGGATTGTCCACTTGCTGCAGGTGAGGATGAGGCCTGCGCGGGACTTTTACAGGCAGATTTCGACAATGCTAACGTTTAGTCGCCGTTCTTGACCCAGCTTGGTTGCACGAGGGTTTGGGGCATGCCATGCTGGCCCTTTTGTTGTTTATCTTGTGATTTCCGCTGCTACTTGATGTAATAACTTTAAATATGTCGTTATGGACAGCCGTCCTACTTTTGGTATGTAATAACGTTTATGCTTCCGCTAATTATGTATGTGTTGTGAAGTCAATCGTTGGATGAGAATGCTCGTGTTGGCGAACTATCACAGGACCAACACGGTATAATCGCGGACGCTTGAGGTTCCTTGATTCACCTAAGATATGCCATGCATTTGGGTGAATCGGTGGAGTCGAGGACGCTTCCCCATAGGCTTGTATCGAGCCATCTTGACCAGTAGGTTAGAACGGCCATGCTACGACTAGTAGAAGATGTTTTGAGTCAAAAAAAATTATTTTGCTATCAAATAATTTCAGAACTGATAACATTGTGTGATTCCTTTATTTCTTACCCCTCTTAGTTCTATATCTCACCCTTATGTTCATTTGATTGTGTGAACAAGTTTCTAACTACTCTTATCCTTTTCAACATGATGAGATGAGTTTTGGGCCATTGGTTTTAGTCACCCGCTACGAGGATGTGGAGGCTATCCTTCCTCTGAGGATATCTTTGGAGAGCTAATTTCACATATGCACGGAGTATGCGGTTTATGGTCGTGCCATAGGACCCGGAATGAAGACCTACACTGCCACGGTTCATATCATTGCTAGGATGGTGACGGGGAGCATTCCCTATCACTTTCAAGCGAGGGGGACATCCGTAGGAATGGCTATCCAAGAGGTGGCGTATGTTGCCATGTGCCATCTCCGCCATGACTTGTGGGAACTGACTTTACCTCCGTATCAATATTTCCCTCAACGAGGATCAACCGATGAAGTCAACAGTGTTGCTGAAATCGAGATGGGAGAAGACTCTTCTGTTCGCCAGTTGTCGGGCTTGGTCCGTGCCTTGGATCGGGCTAATCGTTGCCTTGTCCATGAGCTGTGGGAGACTCGTGCCCGTCTTCATGAGGCACAAGGGCACCTTCACCAATTTGTTCAGATTAACTTGGTGCCAAGGGATGTATTGTATGGACGCAACTCCACGGCGCCACACGACGTAGCCCCACCTGCCTTTCAGTTTCCGCATGTGTCGGGGATAGAGGCGAGGCGTTGTGTCCAACACATGGCGCATCAATTCGGGAGGTGTGATGCGTCGGCGTGCCCGGGAATCTCCGGGGGTACCTAGGTTCTATATAGGATCACCACAGTGTCTCACTAACCCCTTGGACCCCGAAGACACCGGATCTCCGGGATACCATCTTTTGGATGTGTTTCCCCATGGATTCCTTAGAGACATTTGAGTTGTTCGCTGAACTGATTTAATTGATGTAATAGGCTACCTTATGAACCTATGCTAGCTTTTAAGTTTGGACTTGTCACCTTTAGTTATCGCTTTTGACCTACGGGTTGCAGACTTGTGCTAATGTATTGGAACCTTGTTATTTGCTTTCATGGTTGATGTTGTGGCTTAAGAGCCTTTTTTATTTTGAAGTCTTTTGGATTTGGTGCATGTTTTCTTGCTGCATACATGTCAAGTTTTAATTGTGTGATTTGCTGTCCGGATATTTTTTAAATTCAGCGTTGTTGTGGCTCTCCTGTTACTTGTTGCTAATTTGGCTTTGGCAACAGATGACGGGAGTTACCACTCGTTCCCAAGCTCAGCGTGAGGCGAGGCCGCCATCCACCGGCTCCCAAGCGACTGAGGATCCGACTCAGGGGGTCACTCATAACCACCCGGAGTCCTCGCATCACCAAAATCAGCACCCTTTCGCGGAGGAGGAACTTCCACCCCTCCTACCATGGCTCAAGTCCTTGCTCGATTGAGCAAAGCAGGCAAGATCAAACCTTGATCTTGCAGCAGATCGCCTGTAACATGGCCCTGCACGGCCCTTTCGAGGAGCCGAGGGCAGACATCACGCCAGCGGACTTGGCGAAGTTTCTTCGCCGCTTGCCGCCAACGTTCTCCGTGCTGCGGATCCACTCGAGGCCGATGATTGGCCGGACCATTGGCGCAAGTTGGCCATCGCTCAATGCGGACCATGAAGGTCCTCTTTGCTTCCCATCAACTCGATGGTGCGGCGTGCGCATGGTGGGACAGCTTTACCGCCATGCAGCCCGCCAATCATGTCATCACTTGGCGGAGTTTGCGGCTTTTTGAGGCTCATGTTCCCGTAGGTGTTATGGCGAGGAAGAAGCGTGAATTTCTCGCATTGAAGCAAGGTGGCAAGACCGTTATGGACTATCTTCACGAGTTCAACTATTTGGCTCGATATGCCCCGACGAGGTCTCCAACGATGGCGCAAGCAAGAGCGCTTCATGGAGGACTTTCGGATGAGTTGCAGCTAGAGCTCGCTGCTCACGACTTCGAAATTTCCAGCACTTGGTCCACAAGGCTATAGTGGTGGAAGAGAAGTGGGGAAAATTGGAGGATTCACGGCATAAGCGAAGCCTGCACAAACTTCAGCCAGTGGCAACTTGCGCCACCACCGCATGGTGCGCCCTCAATTCAAGCTATCAAGCTCCGGCACCACCGAGACCTCCAACATTCATTGCTCGCCCACATGCAGCCAAGTCTTCCACCAACCGAGGTGGAAATCAGCAAGGAGCCAACACTCAAGCTCGCCCAATTCTTGTTTGCTTCCGAGTGCAAACAGCCGGGGACACTTGCGCCAATGCCCATAAAGAACCAAGCAACATCGGGATTCACCCACTATTACACCGGGGCAGCAACACCTTCACCTCGACCAACGCCTCCAAGAACCGCACCAACCCCACCACGGTCGCATCAACCATGTGATTGCCGAAGCGAGAATGCCCCTAAGTGGTGTTGGAGTGCGCTTCCGTCAACTCCTACCCGACTACCGTATTATTCGATTCCGGAGCATCTCATTCATTTATTAAAGAGAAGTTTGCTATGCATCATGAGTTCTCGATACAACCTATGCACCCACCACTTTTCATTAAAACCCCTGGATCGGAATTAAGGACCGATCGAGTCTGCCGGGAAGTAAAGATCGAAATTAATGGGGTAGAGTTCCTAGCCGATTTGATCATGATTAAGACGGAAGGGATTGAAGTTATTCTTGGGATGGATTGGCTGTCCAAACACCAAGGATGCATCAATTGTGCAAGCAGATCTATTTCACTTACTAATGCAAGCGGCAAACAAGTTGTGTTTGCATCAAATCCAGATTGTGCTCACCTCTATGCCTTGAAGGGTGAGCCATTCCTTGGAGTTAGTAGCATACCAGTGGTATGTGATTACCCGGACGTATTTCCGGAAGAATTGCCGGGGATGCCACCCGACCGGGAGGTTGAGTTCGTCATTGAGCTTCTACCCGGAACGGCTCCGATATCGAAGCGACCTTACCGTATGCCTCCAAATGAGTTGATCGAATTAAAGAAACAACTTACGGAGCTGCAGGAGAAGGGCTTCATTCGGCCGAGCTCCTCACCTTGGGGATGCCCGGCGATATTTGTGAAGAAGAAGGATGATAGTTTGCGGATGTGTGTTGATTATCGTCCATTGAATGCAGTCACGGTCAAGAACAAGTATCCACTTCCGCGGATCGATGATTTGTTTGACCAAATGACTGGAGCTTATATCTTCTCCAAGATTGACTTGAGATTAGGCTACCATCAGATCAAGATCAGATCGGGGGACATTCCAAAAACGGCATTCTCCACCCGTTATGGTCTATATGAGTATACCGTCATGTCTTTCGGTTTGACCAATGCACCGGCATACTTCATGAGCCTTATGAATTCAGTTTTCATGGAATATCTCGACAAGTTCGTTGTCATCTTCATCGATGATATTCTTATTTACTCCAAGTCTGAAGAGGAGCATGAAATGCACCTTCGGAAAGTCTTGGAAAAGCTGCGAGAGAACCAACTCTATGCAAAATTCAGCAAGTGTGAATTCTGGCTAAAGGAGGTTGCCTTCTTGGGCCATGTGCTATCGGAAGGCGGAGTTGCAGTTGACCCCAGCAAGATACAAACGGTACTTGATTGGGAGCAGCCTAAGAACACCACAGATATTCGAAGTTTTCTCGGGTTAGCGAGGTTACTACCGCCGATTAAGTGGAGAACTTCTCCAAAATCATGAAACCCTTAATCGAACTTTTGAAGAAGGAGAACAAATTCATATGGTCAGCAGAGTGTGAGGCAAGCTTTCAATTGTTGAAGGTTAAACTTGACCACTTTTGTCTTAGTCTGCTTGGATATTCACAAGGGCTTGACATCTATTGCGATGCATCCGCCTCGAAATTGGGTTGCGTACTCATGCAAGGAGGCGAGTTGTGGCCTATGCATCGAGGCAATTGAGACCCCATGAGATGAATTACCCACCCATGACTTAGAGTGGCAGCAGTGGTACATGCTCTAAAAATCTGGCGACATTTCCTCATCGGTAACCGTTGTGAAGTTTACACCGATCACAAGAGCCTGAAGTATATTTTTACTCAAGCCGATCTGAACTTGAGGCAAAGGAGGTGGCTCGAATTGATCAAAGACTATGATATGGGACTCCATTATCATCCTGGAAAAGCCAATATTGTTGCCGATGCTCTGAGCCGAAAGTCTCAATGCAATCGTCTTTCAGAGAACAGGAATCGGACGCCATATCTTGCGAATTTGAAAGCTCAATCTAGAAGTGGTTAAGAAGGATTCCTTGCTGTCATGGAAGTCAAATCTAATCTCTTAGACCAAATCAAAGAGGCTCAAAAAATGCAGACAAGGGCATAGCACTCATCCAGAGCCGCATCAAGCAAGGCAAGGCCAATTGTTTCACCGAGGACCCACAAGGTGTCTTATGGTTTGACAAGCGGCTAGTGGTGCCAAATTATAAGAAATTGAAGGCACTAATTCTTAATGAGGCTCATAATTCCACATTCTCCATTCATCCGGGAGTGCGAAAATGTATCAAGATCTTAAGCCAAGACTTTGGTGGACCGGATGAAACGAGATTGCGATATGTCACCGAGTGCGGCGTATGTCGGCGGGTGAAAGCCGACCATTTATGCAGCAGAGCACACTTCAACCCTGCCCATTCCTATGTGGAAGTGGGAAGAGATTGGTCTGGATTTCATCACGGGTTGCCCAAAGGCAAAAAGGTTTCGATTCCATATGGGTGTCGTTGACCGATTGACCAAGGCGCTCATTTTCTTCCTGTCAAGGCAGCGGATCACGATGAGCAAGTTAAGCGAATTATATCTTAATCGGTGTGTCTCTTCATGGTGTTCCCAAAAGGATTGTCTCGGATCGAGGTACTCAATTCACCTCGCATTTTTGGCAATACCTCCACAAGGCCATGGGGACTCAACTCTCTTCGATCTGCGTATCATCCTCAAACCGATGGACAAAGCTGAGCAGAGTAAACCAAGTTCTTGAGGATATGCTTAGGGCTTGTGCCCTTACCTCACGGCAAGAAGCTGGGAGAAATGCTTACCTTTCGCAGAGTTCTCCTACAACAATGGCTATCAAGCTAGCCTTCAAATGAGTCCATTCGAGGCTCTCTTTGGGAGATCTTGCGAACTCCACTTCAACTGGTCTGAGTCTGGAGAGAGACCCCTCTTTGGTCCCGAACTAGTCGCTGAAGCGGAGGAACAAGTTCGATTTATTCGGGAACGGTTGCGGACAGCGCAGTCTCGTCAAAAGAGCTACGCTGATCGTCGCCGCCGTGAACTCAAATTTGAAGTTGGTGATCACGTCTATCTCAAGGTTTCACCAATGAAAGGTGTTCGTCGGTTTCAAGTGAAGGGAAAGCTAGCCCCTCGTTATATCGGACCTTTCCGGATTTTAGCAAGGCGAGGCGGTGGCGTATCAATGGAGCTTCCCTCTTCACTAGCCGATATACATGATGTCTTTCATATCTCTCAATTGAAGAAATGTCTCCGTGTCCCAACTGAAGCCACGAGTTGGACACTCTCGAATCTAACCCGATCTATCCTACAAGGAGCATCCCATTTGTATTCTTGGCGAGAGGGCGTGTTACTCGAAACCACACCATCAAATTCTTTAAGGTTCAATGGAGTAATCACACCTGATGAAGCCACATGGGGCGTGAGGATCATCTTGAGCGAATACCCTACACCTTCAATGAAGCGGTGTAATCTCGAGGGCAGAGATTCTTTTAAGGGGAGGCTTGTAACAACCCGATTTTCGCTAGTCCGGTAAGTGAGGCTTGTCGCGCTAACATCTTCCATAATATTGTTGCACCCTCATTTATTTATCATCATACAAGTGTTAGGACATTCATCTTGCATAAGAGAGGACTTACAAAATCCTAACAATCACTTTCCAAAACGCACACATGTTATTTCACCTTACTCAATGACATGTGGGCCATGTTTAAGAGAGAGGAGAGTAGGCTGCACATACCTACCATATCAATTCTTACTTTACTCACCTCTACCCACCTACCTAACTAGTCTATGACACATGGGACCTACTTTGCATTGGAACTTGTGGGCTGCACATCCTCTCCATGTCTTTTCTCACTTCAATCACCCATACCCACCCTTTTACTTACCCTATGACATGTGGGACCTAGCCCCACATGTAAGCATGAGTGGGCAGCCATATATAAGCCTCTCCACCTTGTTTTCTTCTCCCCTACTGCTCATTTGCTCCTCCAACCCAGAAAACAGCAAGCAGTTCCTTCCTCACCTCTTGCCATACTTCCCCTCAAATCCCCTCCAAACTTGGGTTTTGGTTTGTGCATGTTACACCATCTTGAAGCCAAGATCAAGAGCTTCAAATCCATCAAGTGGATTTTTGAGGCATCAAGTTTTGGGTGAGTAGCAATCGTTTCTTTCTCCTCCATGTTCTGAAATTTAGAACCTTGTAACTCATTTCTTTTCTTTTCCCATGGAATCCATCATCCAACCATGAATCGGGTTCGTGCATGTCACGTGGAAGCTTGAGGAGGAGGGCTAGTTGTTGCTGTGAGCACGAGCAAGTGGCGGCATTGTCGTCTACGCGAGCAAGGAGGTGACGAACCGTGAGAACCGGAGTTCGACACTTTTCGTCATTCCCTCACCAAAACCAATCTTCACCAAGTGCAAACGCAACCTTGTAGTGGTAAGGTTCTACCTAGACCACCCTTTTAAGTCCTAGTACATTGCTATAGAGCATAGAAACCAATACACGCAATTATGCGTTTTTAAAAGCGAAGCCTAGCTCGGATAATCCGAGATTTCACTCGGACATTCGAACACTTTGGATATTCGAACAAAGTTCGGATAGTCCGAATAGGAATTCGACAGAGGCTGTTTTGGCTAACCGAGGGTCTGCTTCGGATAGTCCGAGATTTCACCGGATATTCGAACACCTTCGGATACTCCGAGTGAATTTTCGGATAGTCGAATAGGAATTAGCTTGGGAACTAAATTGGCTAACCGAGAGGTCCACTCGACCGTCGAAGTGACACTTTCGGATAGTCGAACATAATTCAACTTCCTCTAGAGAGGTCCACTCGGACAGGTCCGTGACACGGATACTCGAACATAATTCGATAAAAGCCTAAGACTTGAACTTTTGGCGCAAAAACTCAATTAGTACTTGCATATTATGATTAGTATTACACATCATGAGCATATCGTGCATCTTTTACTCATGTGCACTATTTGAATCCTTGTTTGGTGTTTATTGAATTGGATTTTCTCGTTAGGTCTTGGCGTTTGGAGGGCACTCCGAAATCGACTACGCCTTCAAAATCAAGAACGGCGACAAGGCACTATCTTACTCCTTGACCATGATTGCTCCTACTATTTGCAACTTACATCTTTGGAATTATTTTATCAATTGCATGCTTACTTTCAATTATAATTATGATTGGGTAGAATTCTTAGCTATTACCATGTTGTGTGTTATACCCTTAGCATGTTCACTCCATGTTCCATTATCGCCCTAAGTGGTTGGTTTATTATTATATATGGGTTCGTTGAATTGCTTAGCCATGCTTAGATCACCGTTAGAAACGCGATAGATGGATTTAGTCCATCGATTACGCAATGATCAAGATTTATTATTACGATGATGATGTTTTAATTGATGTTTAATGAGTAGAGATATTGGTTAAGGACCTAAGGATTAAATCTGGTGGCGTCTCTTTGAGTAACTATAAATGCGAACCACCGCCGTTTATGGGACGGCGTAACCAAGTACTTATGTATGACTAGGTTATGTAAACCATGTGCACGCGAATTCCTTGGGCTTAGTGGGCGTCAAGGAATGACATGGAATTCCACAGGCTTAGTGGAGTGCGGGGAATGTCCTCGAGTCCCTCGAACTTTGTTGAGTTGGGGATGTCCAACAGGTGTACTCCTTGATCCACACACACGAGCATCGGGCACGCGGGATCGAGGTCCACATCATCCGGATGGTTTAGATACACTACCATGCATCTTTGGAAAATGGTTTGTCACGTTTCACCTCGGTGACACATCTAAGGAAATGTGTTAATAAGCTTGCTTACGAGTGTGGCGTGTCGTGTGGGTAAGTCGTACCTCTGCGAGTTTAAACTATTGAATAGCCGCGTCCATGGTTAGGGCGATCACTTGAACTGTCGATCACCGGGCGAGTATTAAGGTCTTAGTAAGAATGGGATGTGGCAGTGAGAATGTAGACACAAGTATTGGAGTACTTGTGTGTGTGTAATTGAACATGAGCGATGGAACTCATGGTTCGGAGAATGCTTGAAGGCATGATATGAATGTGATTATGATGATGTTATATTATGTACTAGACTTTGCAAATGTTTACTAAATGCAAATCTTTCAATCTATACTTGCTTATGATTTATCTCAAATATTGCTTTATCTTTGAAATTGCCATTATGCCTTCCTTTGATGTAGCAACCACATGTAGTTAGAAATCAACATGCAAATGTATATTATTGTGCGAGTACACTCTTTGTACTCAATCGGATTGTCCACTTGCTGCATGTGAGGATGAGGCACTGCCCGGGGACTTTTACCGGGCAGATTTCGACAATGCTAACGTTTAGTCGCCGTTCTTGACCCAGTTGGTTGCCTGAGGGTTTGGGGGCATGCCATGCTGGCCCTTTTGTTGTTTATCTTGTGATTTCTGCTGCTACTTGATGTAATAACTTTAAATATGTCGTTATGGACAGCCGTCCTACTTTTGGTATGTAATAACGTTTATGCTTCCGCTAATTATGTATGTGTTGTGAAGTCAACTGTTGGATGAGAATGCTCGTGTTGGCGAACTATCCTGGGACCAACACGGGTATAATCGCGGGACGCCCGAGGTTCCCTTGATTCACCTAAGATATGCCATGCATTTGGGTGAATCAGTGGAGTCCCGGGGACGTTTCCCCACACCAAGTTTGTCGTCATAACCCCATACCGGGCACCATCGGTGTCATAAAGTAATGCCCATTTTTGCGTAGGCTCATGCTCTATCCATTCGGAGAAGCATTTTGTGGATCTTCCATTTCTCCGGACCAAGTGCGGAGGGTCCGTGGGTAACACTTCCAACGCTACTAGGGCCTCCTCTATGCAAGGCATTGGCTTCTTCGCTACCTCCGCTGTATGCCTTGATGTTAGCTCATCCAACTTCTTCCACAATGCATTAAACTTTCTCTATTGGGTCTGGTTGCACAACCGCACAACCTCTTAAAAAGCTTTGTAAGGTCCTTATTCTTGAACTACTTGTAGAAGTTAGCACCTATGTGCCATTTACACCACTGTCAGCGTATTCCGCCAGACAGGACCCCGTCAACGAACAGGGTTGACTACTCCCAGGATGGAGGGTATGGTTTGGTAGAGGGTGTCTTCGTGGCCGAAAACCCTAATGACTCTCGCACGATGGATCTCGGGGATCAACGGATCGGTGAATACCGGATGTTTTTCAGGAATTACGAGAGAATGCCACGAGACGAGAGACATAGAGTTAAGTAATTGACTTAGTGCACAGAGCAGCACCGATAGCAAAGACCATATCGGATGTCCACAGAAGAGTTGGTGGAGATGAAGAAAGCAATTGAGGAGTTGTTGGAAAAAGGATTCATCGGACCGAGCTCGTCACCTTGGGGGCGCCGGTTCTATTTGTTAAGAAAAAGGATGGGAGTTTTCGGATGTGTATAGACTATCACGCGCTTAGCGAAGTGACAATAAAGAATAAATACCCGTTACCCGAATAGATGATCTTTTCGATCAATTAAGAGGAAGCGAGTATTCTCCAAGATTGACCTTAGGTCGAGGATATCACCGGTGAAAATCAAGGCGAGAGGACATACCCAAGACCGCATTTTCCTCAAGATATGGACATTATGAGTTCACCGTTATGTCATTTGGATTGACAAATGCGCATACTTCATGAACTTGATGAATAAAGTATTTATGGAATACCTAGATAAATTTGTAGTGGTGTTCGCCGATGATATATTGGTTTATTCAGGGCGGATGAAGAGCACACCCAACATTTGAGATTAGTGTTGGAAAAGCTAAAGAACAGCGGTTGTATGCAAAGTTTAGTAAATCGATTTCGGAAGAGTAAGGTAGATTTCTTAGGGCATGTCATGATTGCAGAGGAATCATGATGGACAAAGCAAGGTTGAGACAGTGCTACATTGGGAGTCGCCTAGTACAGTTTCGCAAGTTCGGAGTTTCCTTGGAATGGCTGGTTATTACCGCCGATTTATAGAAGGATTTTCGACAATTGCAAGGCCAATTACGCAATTGCTAAAGAAGGAAAAAAGTTTGTTTGGACACGGATTGTGAGAAGAGTTTCCAAGAATTGAAGAAAAAGGCGACATCGGCACCAGTGTTAGTGCAACCCGATGTGCATCGAGTTTCGATATTTCTTGCGATGCATCACGCCAAGACTTCGGTGTGTGTTAATGCAAAATGGAAAGGTAGTAGCCTATGCATCAAGGCAATTAAGGCCACATGAAGGGAATTACCCGGCCTTGCGATTTAGAGCTAGCAGTTGTAGTGCATGCCACGAAGATATGGCGTCACTATCTTATTGGTAATAGGTGTGAGGTGTATCTGAGACCATAAAAGTCTTAAATACATTTTCACCCAATCGACCTAAACATGAGACAAAGGAGGTGGTTAGAGCGATCAAGGATTACAACATGGGTATTCATTATCATCCGGGCAAGGCTAATGTAGTGGTGATGCCCTGAGTCGGAAAGGTCATGGTCTCGGTTCGAAAGTGGAAGAAAGCCGGGGAGAAGCGTGCAAGGATCTTCGAGATTGAAATTGGAAGTTGTTAGGAAGGATTCAGTAGCGCATTAGAAGTAAAGCCTATCTTGGAAGATCAGATTAGAGAAGGTCGGAAGGATGATGAGAAGGTCAAGCGGATCAAGGCCAAGATGGAGGAAGGCCAAGCAAAAGACTTTAAAATTTGGACGAACAAGGTGCATTATGGATGAAGGAGCGTATTGTGTACCCAACAAAAAGGAATTAAGCGATTAATATTGGAGGAAGCTCATGACTCCAAGTATTGATTCACCGAGGGAGTGCAAAAATGTATCAAGATTTAAAAGAAGTTACGGTGGCGAATATGAAGAGAGAGGTTCTTGAACACGTAGCCTTGTGTGATGTATGCCAGCGAGTCAAAGCTATGCATTAGAGACCAGCAGGACTGCTGCAGCCATTGAAAATACCAGAATGGAAATGGGAAGAGATCGGAATGGATTTCATTACCGGATTGCCAAGGACGCAAGGAGGTTATGACTCCATATGGGTTATCGTGGATCGATTGACTAAAGTCGCACATTTCATACCAGTGAAGACAACCTATTCAGGAGATAAGTTAGCCGAGCTATACATGGCAAGGATCGTTTGCTTACATGGAGTGCCGAAGAAAATAGTATTGGATAGAGGTACCCAATTTACCTCAAGGTTTTGGGATAAATTGCATACTGACAATGGGCACCGTTTGAACTTGATCTGACATATCACCATGAGCGGATGAATGACGATGTAAAAAGAGTCAACCAGATATTGGAAGATATGTTGAGAGCTTGTGCGTTAGCATATACATCAACTTAGGATAAATGTTTGCCATATGCACGAGTTTAGTTACAACAACGACTATCGAGTTAGTCTTGAGATGTCACCTTCGAAGCATTGTATGGTCGACCTTGTAGGACGCCGCTAAATTGGAATGAGGCCGAGAGGCGTCGTGTCTTCGGACCAGACATACTTCAAAAGCGAAGAGCAAATAGCCCGATCGAGAAAGATTAAAGATTGTGATCAAAGACAGGAAAAGTTATCTGGAGACAATCGCCAGTAGAGATTTGAGTTTTGAGCAGGAAGATTATGTGTATCTCGAGTTCATACCCACGAAAGAGTCGGAGATTTCACAAAAAGGGTAAACTTAGCCAAGATATGTAGGACCATTTAAGATCATCGGTAGTAAGGCGAAGTCGCCTACCAATTGGAGTTACCACAGTCACTAGCAGAGTGCACAATGTTTTTCATGTATCGCAACTCAAGAAGTGTCTCCGAGTGCACGAGGAGCAGGCGTCACTAGAAGAAGTTGAACTACGGGAAGACTTGACTTACAAAAACAGCAAGTAAAAATTAGGACACAATGGATCGGAAAACAAGAAACAAGACAACCCGGTTTTACGGAGAGTTCGATGGAGCAACCACCGCGAGAAAGTAAAGCCACAGGGAGCGAGAGGAAGATCTGAAAAGGAATTCCCAAACCTATTCTATAGTTAAGCCTCGAATCTCGGGGGCGAGATTACGTTAAGGGGTAGGTTTGTAACGTCCGGAATTTTGGCTAGATTTTAATTTTGGAGTTATTTGAATTTCTATGAATTAACCAACCTTTATTTGCATTTAATTTCATTTAATTGCCTTTATCAAATTTTTACGGGATTTATTGGATTTAATTGGAATTTATTTATATCATTTTTTCTTGAGTAATTAAATATCAGAAAAAGTATTTATCAAAAATTAAAACTAATATTTTATTTAGGCTCAAAATGCTCTGAAATATTTTCTAGAATTTTTCTAGAATTTTTCGGATATTTTTAGTGCCCCAAACAATTACTTTGAATTTAAATTATTTATTTTTAATCGAAAAAGTTTAAAATCCTTAGCTTCTGATGTTGGGCGGCCCAACCTTGTGCTATGTGAGAAAAACCCTAATCGCCGCGAATCTGGACCGTCGGATCGGGATCCAACGGTGGCGTGACTTCGGCCTCGGGAAGCCTTGTGCCGTCTTGCCGCCGTCCGTTGTTGGTGCGAATCATGTCGTGATATTACGCGAGTTCCAAGGCATGTCGGCCGAATGAAGTACACCCAGCTCAGCACTTCCTTCAGCTCATTTCCCCTCATCTCTCGCTCGGCCATCCATCCGTATTACAGCGTACTAGCTTCGCCGTAGTGGCAGCTCTCTTCGCCTCGGTTCTTCGCCATTTGCGCCGCCGTCCGCCGTTCCGCGCGCACTGAGGCGGCCCGAGTTCCTTGAGTCGCGCGCAACCGTGTGGTTACTTCTTCCGCCGGAGAGAGCTCGGAAGCGTCGTGAACGCGTCATCTTCTTCAAGTCCGGCAGCCAGCGCGCGCATCTTCATCGACTCTCGCGTGCAACCTCGGTAATCGATCTTCATCAAGCGCCCGAGGTAACGCCACGTAGTCCGCAAATAGTAAACTGCTTTCGGTTAGTCTTGCGCCGTTAGATTGAATCCGGCGATCGGGAATGCATGCATCGTGGCGGGATAATTCCTCGGCAGCGTGTCGATCCATCGGAAGCATGTGGGGCGGTATTGTTCACCGGGCCCCCTGCGTCGATGGGTGGACCGCCCGCCGTCGTCTTTAGCGTCGGCGTGGCGTCATCCGGGCCCACATGCGATGGCGAGAGCGGCGTGGCTCGCTCTGGTGCCGGCAGCGTGTCAAGCCAGGGAAAATAACCGGAAAATCGGTAGAAAATAGATGAATAATTCGGTTTATTCTTTTATGAATTTTGAGAATATTGTAAAGGCTATAACTTTTGCATTTTAACTCGGATTTGAGTGATTCCAGTGCCCAAAAATTTGTAAAATGTGAACTATTTATTGGTGATTTTTATTTTATTTTTAGAATTTATATTGCTGTCTGTATTGTATGTTTATTGAGTGATTGCTTGTATCGACTAGACCTGAGAGTTGCGAATTTAAATCGAGGAGAGTTTGAAGACCCGTCGCGAGACCTTGACGAGAACCAACTCCTCTTGAAGGCAAGTCATGCTTTGATCATTTCGCGCCTAGTTTTCAAAGTATATTTTGATTTCCATATTGCATGCTATGTTAAGTACAACCACTATTGATTAAATTGGGAAATGGTAGTTAAAAGCCAAACTTGTTATGCCACCTTGATTATAAATGTTTATATGCCACTGAAACCTTGTCCACCCTAAGATGCTTAAATATGTTGGATGCTAATATGATGCCAACACGGAGGCTAGGCCGTGATTAGCTGCTTAGCACCTTGTATCGTGGAATGACTTTCAAATATCAAATGAATCTTGACTAAACAATTATGGAGCAGCATTTTGGAAAATGCGATGATGTCATGAATTGGAGCAGGGATAGTGACACGTGTGGTGCTATTCTGAGGCTGATGTGGAAAATGGCATGTGTTGCTTAAGTTAAAGTGGGGTGGGAAAATGATTTGAGCAGGGCAAGTGGCAAGAAGGCTTCGTGCGAGTGGGCTGTGTGGCAATGGGATGTATGAAAAGATTGTGAAGGCCTGTGTGCAGAGATGTATAAAATGGTTGTCTTGCGGGACAATTAAGGACTTAACCTTGCGAGCCTTTGAGCTGAGTTCCGTGTACAACCACTTATGCAGAATGGGGCGGACCTAGTTAAGTAGGTTTCTAATATCTTTCCTTTGATACCTCGGGGTGTGATTACACCAAAAATGTAACAAATGCGGGGGCGTGCTGTCTTTGCGACTTGGTACCCATCTAGCAGTATGTGCTGTTCTAAACTTTGGCTCTGTGTGAGAAGTGTTAGGAAGGCAATCTTTGGAGAGGATCAGCGGCTAAGTGTTAGTCTCTGAAAAGACTTTGTTACAATCAATCGCTTTGTGTGGTGAGCATTTGTATCTGTGGGTAAAGTGTACACCTCTGCAGAGTGTGTGTGTGAATCTATTGAATAGCCATGTCCGCGGTATTGGACATTGCTCGGTGATTCTGATCAAGGGTTAGATTTTAAAAATAAAAGATGTGGATGGGTGGTGCATGTGCGGCCGATGAATGAAATTAGAGAACGTGTGCCAAAACTCTTGAGAAAGAATTGAAAAATTAGTTATTAATAATATTGATTTTCTTGCTTTTAATCTAATAGGATTACCCGATTAAAAGAAATCTTTGCTTTATGCAAAATAACCAATTAGGCCTTTCCTTTGGAATAAGCCATGCATATAGTAATAGATCTGCATTGTGCATGACTTGTTGAGTATGTTGTATACTCACCCTTGCATCGACAAAACCTCGGAAGATGAAGCCGTTACCGACTTGGGAGGAGGAGTTCATTGAAGGCCGGAGGACTAAGGGGTTGGGCGCTTTCGGTAACTTGTGGTTAAGAAGAGTCCCGCTTATCGTATTTTGCTTCATTGAATGAACTTGATCACGATGATATTTATCGCTACTTGTGTGAAGTATTATAAGGTGGCCATAAGGCCATGTAACTCGTTACTATTAATGCTTGAAGTACTTATTATTTATTTCAGCTGTATGATTGTGGTACTTCAACCGTTTATCCCAGTGTACTAAGCGTGATCCCGACTAGTACAGAATACCTGAAGTGTCGAATCGTGGGAATTCGGGGCACGACAATTTCACTCCGCCGCCAGAGGCCGCCACGCGGCTTACCGCCCGCCAGCAGCATATCCCCTCCCCCGCCG